>JAYKAV010001665.1:2065632-2121856 GCA_035582835.1 Phoebastria nigripes
GTATGTATACACACACACACATATATATTTCTCTATCCTTCTTTTTTTAAAATGAAGGAGATGCATTGCTGCCTTAAGTTTCATCTTGAATCATGAGCTGTGTGGACACAGGCACTTAAAGATTTGAGAGGGAGATTGTAGTCCAAACTCACATCCTCAACCACCAGCCTTCTTGTTCAAGCTTGAATGAAAAACCTGGACTGTGTTTAAATGGGGAAAAATATAATGGGCAAGGGAAAGGAGGGAACAGCCTGCTTTCTTTTTTAATTTCAAATGGTTATTGGACAAGTYAAGTTGTACTACTATACTGAGCTGTCCAAAAGTCTTGCGTTCTGTCTTATTAATTTGCTACAGAGAATCCGGAAGAACTTATGAATGTCAAGATTTGGTTCAGAAATATACTTAAACATTACATGAGAGTTATTCAGACAGAAGCATCATATTCCTGTGTTAAGTGTGTGGTGTGATAATGACTGTTAGAATAATGTGAGAACATGACAATCTGGGAAGGAGAAGTAATAGTTTTGTCTTCACTTCTCTTAATCTCATTGTGTTAAAATACTCAGCATGCTTTTATAGATCGGTCAGACCAGGTCTTTTGCTCCAGAGTTTATGCTTCAGAGAGCTCTACTGATCCAGGAAGAAAAGACAGTATTTAGTAAAATAAAAAAACAAGTAGTGAAATTTGGCTTGGTGTCTCATCTCTGCCTTCTGGTGCATGAACTATTATGGGGAACAAGCAGGTATTTATAGCTTTAATGGATTAGTTATTTTGTAAGAAGGGAAGATGAAAGATTTGGAGGAATCTGCAAGAGCAAGAAATTCCAGGCAGAGAGAGCTGAAAGGACCGACAGACAGGACTGTGAAACTAACTCCTCTTGTTATAATGATCAGTCGATTGGAAAAGCTGTTCCTGCTCCAGTCAGATCTTTGTTCTGTATACTGAAGACTAAACACTCCAGTGCCATCTGAAAGATTTTTGATGCAGTTGTGTAAGTGTTGATGTGTCCTGGAGAATACAGTGGAGGGCCTGCATGGTGTAAGGATGTGAAGAACTGTGATGTCGGTTCTTGCCAGGATTACATAAAACGTACTTTTTCCTTGTTTTGTAGGGTAAACAGGAAGAGAATGATGTGGTGGAGAAGCTGAACCTTTTCCTGGATTTACTCCAGTCCTATAAAGTGAGCTCTGCTGTTCTTCTGCCAATGAGAAAGTTGTTTAGAGCAAGCTTGTGCTCTTTAGAGGGTGTAACGCCAACTGGATGGAAAACTGTCTGGGAGGCCAGTTCAGAGGCGAACTGGGCATCTGGAAGAGGGAGGGGAGTGGCTGTTGGCCGTAGCTAGCTCTATAGCCTTACGGATCAGCTCATCTTCTGGTGAGAATTTGCCAAACAGCAAACCCTGCAAGGAACTTAAAAATGTGACTGCTTGAACTATATGGATCAGCTAACTTTTTTCCAGATTTGGCTGCTTTTGAGTCAAAGCAGTGAATTAGATGGCTACTGATTTKTTCATAGAGACATGAACATGAGTTACAAATAAAAGAATTTTTGTTAATACTAATCTCTTGGTCAAAGGCGCTTTTTTTAGAAGCACCTACTGAAACTGTGTATGGCAGCCCGTCCTGTCGTTCCCAGGCCTGGACTGAAATAGAAGGACACTGGCAAGCTCTTACCACAGTTAATTGCCAGCACTTAATATTGAGAAGGGCACAAAAGATAAGAGGCCTGATAAGATCCAAAATGTTGGCAGAAGTGATGCTCCAGATTGCCTCTTAAGCTCACTGGTCAGGGTCCAAGCAGTTTTGTTGCTTGAATTCTTAGCTGCCAACATTTTTTTGACCCTCTTGAAAACAAAGAAACAAAAATCTGCAGCATAGAAATTACATAAAGCGTGACCATGTGTTTGTGTTCCTGATACACTTGGCTTGCGTGCTTGCTGTCTCTTAGCTTCCACTAAGTACCTGTTTTTTCCTTTTCCCATAAAGGACCTGTGTGAAAGACATGAGAAGGGGGTATTGCACAAGCACCAGCGAGCATTGCATAAGTACAGCATGATGAAGAAGCAGATGATGAGTGCCACTGTGCAGAACAAAGAACCAGAATCAGTGGAGCAATTGGAGTCTCGGATTGTGGAGGTAGGGCAGATGCCTGGGAGAGCAAAGGGTGGTACTGGACTCCTATAATGGTGCCGCTATGTAGCTCAGTCATATTTGCAGAAAGCCATTAGACTGAAAGGGTAACCTGTACTTTGAGTAATTTGAGCTACCTGCTGTGCTCAAGGAAAATGTGTTTGTTTTCCTCAACGCTTATTACTGGCTCTTTRGCAATATGTCATTTGCAGGAGCTGTGGAAAGCAACAGTCTGCATGATGGAAAGTGCAGTTGCTGTCATATCAAATGGGTCCAGGAACAGCTTTTTTTAGGGTTTTGGTATGTGTTTGAATTGCTAGTATGGTGAGGAGTGCTGTGTTCTCCTGCTGCAAGTGAACCTCTTTGGCACCCTCTTCCTGGCAATGTACTTCACTGAGTTCCTCTTCTTTCAGCAAGAAAATGCTATCCTAACCATGGAGCTGCGGAATTACTTCTCTCTGTATTGCCTGCATCAGGAGACACAGCTTATCCACATCTATCTGCCTCTCACGTCTCACATTTTGGGGGCCTTTGTCAACTCCCAGATCCAGGGTCACAAAGAGGTGAGTTCTTCTGGACTGTATTCTTTTTCCCAAAATATGAATGAGAATTTGAATGTATTTGTTTTTCACCTGTGGGCCTTCTTCCTTTAATCATCTGTCCAGCTGGGCTCTTTCATAACTTCTTAAGAAGTCATCTAAGGTCTTTCCAATTTGGGGTGAGGATGTTGTTTGTTGTGCTACACAGAAATTATGACAAGGAACAACTTCCTTGTTTTTGCTCTAAATCCAAGAGCTCCCTTTTGTTAACCCCTAAATATGACCTTCAGCATTCCCCATGTACAGACTTTCTTGCATTCGTTATATTAGAAAAGTCTCTCCTCCTTCAGCTCCCCTTCCTTCCCTTCAGTGAAGGAATTTGACCAAGGTATGGGAAATCTCCCTTCCATACATGCTCAGTAAAATGCTCAGAGAGCTGCATTATAGCACCAGTCTAAAAGGGACAATCTGTGTCCACTGGACTTCCCCAAAGTACTTCAGCAAATTTGTGTTGTGCTTTTGAGTACTCTGAAACTGCTGCTAAAATACCGTGTGGTGAGCTGACTACCTACCATGTTGTCATGTCTGTTTTCTCTCCTTTTCCACTCACAGATGAGTAAAGTTTGGAATGAATTGAAGCCGAAGTTGAGCTGCCTCTTCGTGGGATCTAGCAATATGCCAACTCCACCATTGTCACCTCCAGAGGGAAACTTCTTCTCCAATTAATGCTCTGAGTATCTAGCATGGAGCAAGAAGTGCAGTCAAGGAAGGGGTGGGACTTCTACCTCCAGATGTTAGAATGAATCCTCCAAACAGCTATTATTTTTTATTTTTTTTAATACCGCTGCTTTGAGCTGCTCTCTGATTTAGACAAACTGGATGTGGGGCAGAACATATGGATATAAAGACAGTCTCTTAATTTTGAAATGCTCTGGGGAAGAGCTGATGTTCGTTATCCTGCAGACACTCTTCATGGGGTCAGGATGTGACCTGGTGCAGTGAGTGCTGCAGTGTTGTTGCTGATGCCTCTGCATCTTGTACTAGCAGTCCTCCAATAATGTTTATCTGCACACATGCTGACACATCTCTGAAATGCTGAGATGAACAGGATATCTGAAGCACTTGTAGTAGAGATGGGTTGCCTTTTAAGCGTGGGAGGGCCTGTCTTAGGGACATATGTGCATAAGGAAAGCTGAAAGCCATCCCCCATCCCATTGATAGGTGTCTGCATTTGATTTCTTACTGCTAGACTTTAGTGCAAAATACGTCAGTGAAGTGGTTGGATTTGCTAACCCAGCTGGGTAAGGGTCAGTGCTGCTGTGTGACAGTAATTTTCCCAGTGAGGCTAGGCAGACTGTATTGTCAGTGTGTTTCAGTTCACGGTTGTAGAGCAGCCTAGGGACTTGCTCATATTTTTCAGTTTGGGGCCAAAGATGACTGGGTTCAGGAACTCAGAGCTGAGTTTGCCTGGCATAAATGAGAAAATAATTGAATAAAACACTCCTTAATTGTAAACAACTCTTACTATACGAGCAGAACAGTTACAAGGTAGCTTGTTTATTTTCTTCTGGAGGTTCTGACATCTATCTGTTGAGTAGCTGTTTAGGCCTATTGGAGAACTGCTGACCTGAAGGCTGGTGTTTTCTTTGGCCTAATATCAGATGAAGTATCCTGTTACACCAGCAGGCTGGGACACAATGCTGATAAAACTCATTAGCAAAAAATCAGTATTTATCAGGATGTTACTGTCATTCTTTTTTCTGGCTCTGGGTAGCATTGGATTGTGTTTGTGAAGGAGAGAAGACAATTAAGTGTCAGTTCTTTATCTCTCTAAAAATAGCACGGTCCTTGGTAATGGGGTTTTCAGAATGATTTGTGATTGTGATAAAGGGCCTAAACATTCTCCATGTTTCACTTTGTATCTCTGGTGACTTTCCTTCATGAGGCAAAGGGTAGGGGGAGGAGAACTTGCATGTTATGTTACCTTAGGGGAAATTGTGCATATCCTCCAGAGAAACTGATAAGTGAAGAAACTGCAAACGTATGCAGCAAAACTCCATGTGAACAGGACTCCCCTGAACCGAACTTCTCTGGGGCCAAAATAGCTGCCAAAGGGGAATTTGAGACTTGGCTTCTTAGAATTTTCTTTGAGTGGGTAAAAAGGAAGCACATTAACAAGGATGAGTGCTCACTGTCAAACTGGAACCATTACAGTATTTTCCCATTGGGGAACTTCCCCATTAGCAGGAAATATATTTAAATCCTCCAATCACAAAAGCTTTTTTCTTTTTCTTTTTTTTTTCTTTTTTTTTTTTTTTTAAATTTAGAAAATTCAGTGCAACATGAAGCTCTTTCTAGTCCAGGTGGAAATCATGGGTTAGTTTCTTCAGCTAGGAGCAAGATAATAAGTTACTTGCCCAGTTTCATGAGACTGGCATAACCATTACACACACCCCTGAAAATGTGGTAAAGTGCACTTATGTGGGTGAATTTCTTGGGTGCTGGTCCTTAAGGAGTGTGTAGGGAGTCTATTTAACAACCTTGCTCAGAATGCATTATTAAGAGCTTTTTATAGCAATTCAAATGTTAACTCTTCTGAGTCTTTCCTCCTGCRTATTGGCCTTGTCCAGTGAGACAGATTAACTGCAAATGGCTGTGACAGATTTGATTCTCTCTCCTGAAGACTTCCAAAGTGATGCAGAAGAGATTCTGCTTACAGGCCAGAGCAAACTGGCTGGGGAGGGAAATGTTTCTACAGTACAGTAACAAAAATTATATTATCTCAAGAATGGCACAAAAGGTTTTTTTGCTTGACCTTTTCTTGATTAGGAAGATAGTTTGTGGTTAAAGTGYGGAAAGTGTGTTACCGTATTTTTAAATTCTCTTCACTCCTGGCATCTTTAGAAGGTGCTAGCTGGTTATGGCCTGTCATTTGCTTAGTCTTAGTATCCATCCTCCCTCATTTAGCCTTGTTTGCCTGATGTAGTGAACAGTCAAATTGAGAAAATACTGTATGTTTTGGGGCAAGATCTGATCTCTGCATGATGGATCTTCTATGTAACTTGTCCGGCTGGGGTAGGTGACTGGGCTATGTTCTGTAGGAGCACTTGCAAAGTGTTAGCCTGAATGGAACTTTGCACTTCTCACATTTAGGAAAAAGTTACAATTTTGGACTTTATTTAAAAACAGAAACCAAAAAACCAAATATCAAAACCACATCTGGGCTTTAGACTAACTCTTCTTTCCTGTTCTCCTTCAAAGCAAGAATTCTACAGTCCAGAGACTGTAATAATGATAAAAGTAGACCACGTGACCTATAAAGAAACTGGAATTCTGTTGTTTTGAGAAAACACCCATTCCTCCATTGTCGGCCCTTGCCTCTTTGAGGAGAGCGGTTTTGGGGGTGGGGTTTTCTTGTTTTGATTTTACTCTGTTCACCTAGTATTTTGAGAACAGAGGCCTAGTATTCTCAAAGCAGACAGAGCTAATGGCACTTTCAGAGTTTATTTCATACTGGACTGTCAAGCTTCTGTCTCATTCCTACATACATGCATACACTATTTCATACAACCCTTAGTTTGCAAACTTTATTTTTGGGAGACTGGTCAGTGTGCAAATAGCACTATTATGTTTACCTCAATATGTGAGGGGTTTCCTTACTGTATTTGTTCTGTTTAGTTTTAGTATCTGTCAGACTTGGAGGGCAGCATCAAGTACACAGCTTCCTTCCTCTAGAGGAATGCAGCAGGGAATCAATCGTCTGTCTACCCTAGTCCAACGTAGGGGAAACAGTTCTAGTTACCTCCATGCTATTGCCTTCTGCAGCAAACAGCCTAGCTCTACGCAAGGGTGAGAACAAGACTTAATGAAGCTGGTTCCATTGCTGGTAGCTGGGTAGATTGCAATAAACACTAAGCAAACCAGAAGACTAATTGAAGAGCGCATGCTGCCTATCCAAGAACTGATGCTCCTGTAAGATATAGCGCCAAAGAGTTAATGTGCCTTCTTGAATGGAAGCTTTCTGTGTATTGCTTGAGCTCATGAGGACTTTCATGTGTTCAAAATAGTAATGATAGAAAAGGCTTCCAATCTTTCTATCAGTGTGTCTCTCAAAATCTGTTGTGGAGGTACCAGAGTAGCAAACAGCTGAGAACCTGAAAAATGTTTTATCAAAAGGGCTATATGTTTTTGTCACTCCTGAGGTCTTCTCTGCTTCAAGCTGTGAAGTAGCAATATACAGGCTTTTTGACCAGTATCATGTGTTGAAAGGCTTTCCAAACGATATTTACAATACAACCTTMATCTTTGATCCTTCTTTCCCTCTCCTTCCATCTTCCTTGCAAGTTGTTCCTCGTAAGTGTTAACATGTTTTCAACAGTGCCTTGCTGCATTCCAGTGCTTTTACTCTTTGACTTTGATCATTGCAAGAGTGTAATTCCTGGAATTTGTAACAGGCTAATTTACAATCTTCAGTTTGTGCTGTTTCCTAAAAGACAAAGATCACCAGCTGGGGACAGAACTTATTTAAGTAACATGTCAGTCTCCACAACTGCAGCAGGAGCAATATCGTCACTACTCTTTGACATGAGCTAAAAGTCTGTGCTGGTGAAAGCATCTTTATAAAAGGATTGAACTGACTGCAGAAGAGGGGATAGCAAATAGAAGTGCAGGCCTGAGCCACACTTGTTCTTTTCCTACCTAAACTCCTGGAGGAACAGAAAGTAATTTGCTCTCTCTCACCATGCAATTTACAGTTTCCACTGGGAAATAAATCAAGATAACTTAACACGTATCGGCTGCCAGTCACTCCCTTTCCTACCATGCAGTAAGGTCTTACATCCTGTTACAAGCTACCTCTCCCCTTGTGCTTATTTTCTCTCCTCTACTTGCCTCAAGCCATTCTCTCCATTAGAACAGCCAGAAACCCTTACTGCTATGTCAGAAGCAGAGGTGAGTATCAAAAACTCTGTAAATAACTCAGTGTGCAGCACAAAAGGAAAAGGAAGAGTCTAAGGTGTTAACTCTTATCCTCTTAAGTCTGAGCTGTGGCTTACTGAGCATATGAAGAAGGGCATTTTTGAGTGGTATAAATTATTCAGAACTGCTGGAGGGAGACAAGAAGAAACAATCTTGTTCAGAGGGTGTGAATATTGCCTGCCTGGAATATCCTGTACCTTTGCTTTGCTCAAATAGCCTTATGTATGAAGCACTTTATCCAAATGCAGGAATTAAAGAACTATTACTACAGCTGGTAGACTGGAAATGTTTACAGATCCTATATTACATTCCAAGATTCTATCTGTAAGTGTTATATGTGTTTGTAAAAGTGTTTTAAAAAAAAAAAACCAAAACCCAACCCAAAAAAAGCTAAAAAAAAAAAAAACAACAACAACAAAAAAAAAACCTTGTAAGAAGTTACATATGTGATGTGTTATTTCTAGCAGAGTTTGATTAAGCTTTTGCTGCCCAGCATGCTAAGTTGGGCTGACCTGAATGCTGAACAGGTCACCTGCTACCTCCATGTGTCAAAGCCTGCACCCATAGGTGACTGCACTTTGCAACATGGACTTGCTGAAAGTTGATTTTGTTCAGCATATTTTTACCAGAAATGCTCAAAACAGTTCAAGTTCGTGGCAGGAGCTGCAAAAGTGAAAGCAGGGCTTGAACGGTGCCATACATCTACCTCTGACTTTTGTTTTCTTAACTCCTATAACCTTACACTACCTTCAGCTGGAGAATCCTGAAGGGATCTCTACCTAAACGTTTCAAAAGGCTTTCACAGYGCTGGTCAAGCCTCATCTTGTCCCAGGAAGTAATGCTGAATAGGGAACTATATAGAAGCTGGCATAGAGAAGATAATTCATTCCGCTGCATCACAGTCCACTTAACATTTCTGTGAAAGGAAGCCAACTCCTGAAAGGCCCTTAAACAGTCTAGAAGGTAGCCAGCTGTTTACAACAGAACAACACATGCTTTTACTAAAAAATATCTTTAATCTTTTAAAAAAAACATTTCCAGCCACAAGGGAAAAGCCTAAAAAATTAGCCACCTGTGAAGAAAAGGGTTAACARTAAGTTTTTAATAGTTGTGATCATGTAACCACTAAAGTATAGCACAACCAGGGACTTCACAGCATGGAAAATCTCATTACTTTTATTTCTGTTCTAAGAAACCCCCTTATTTTCCTTACTTCCCAGTGACCTGGCAAATAAGTCTCCTTTGCTGGAAAGTTGAGAAAGGAGACCGTTATAAGTAGTACTCATGGTGTTCTAGCCCAATGTGGGCAGCAGCACGTGGGTTGAATGCTTCTGTTTTCTTAAACTTCCTCCACTTCTTTCAGGGTGTGCTCCAGGATAGTGTCTTGTCCCTGGAACTTAAAATAGCCACGGAACAACTTTTTCTGAAGCAGCAGGGGAAACCAATAGATATCATCTGCCCACATGTGATTGAATGGCACCTCATCCAGCTGAAACCATTGTGGACGCATTTCTGGTGGGAGAAAACAAAAGAACTTTGCATGAGACTTTCTCTTGTTTTCTTGCTGCCTAGACTTTGAATATCTGTCAACAAGCAGCCTCCCTCTATGGCCCAGCTGCCTCCCTTCTCAAAGGGATTTTGGCATGAGTAGTTCCGCATTTCTTAAGAGCAATACTGTCTCAGAAGAGAATGCACATCCTTCCTTCCCTTCCACTAGCTACCTACCATCACTTTCTGTTGGCTCTCCATGAAAATGATCTGCCCGGAAAATGTGAACTTCCATGAGTTCAGAGTTGCCTACAAATTCAAATGTGATCTGACCCATCTTCTGCAAGGTGTCCACAGTCAGTCCACTCTCCTCCAGGAGCTCCCTGCACAAGAAATAGACTTCTTTACATGAAAGCGAGCAGTAGGAGAACAAAAAAGCAGTCATTCGCTTTACTCGCACGTTCAAAACAATTCCAGTGAACTGAGGGTGAAAGCTGCACTTGTAAAATAGAGCAGGGCACAGCCTGCAGAGCAAAGCAGAGTTCCGGCTTGCACCAAAGTATTAGCCTACTTACACCACAGTGGAGCCATGTCAGACTGACTTGTGTGTTATTTCAAGCTCCTAGAGGCTGGTAAGAAAATAGTCTATGTTGTTGGAACAGGAAGATTCAGGAAAATTGATTGGTTAGTAAAATTTACATGCCTCGCAACATGATGATCTTTTCTGAGATTAGAAGTGTGCTAACACTCATACGACTGTAGCTGGATGTGGCTTAAGAACTCTGAGATACACTTCATTTAGGCAAAAGGCTTTGCCAACTTCAAGCTAAAGCTTTTAGAATTGTGGGGAAGCAGGTAATAAATACTAGAACATCTGTACTTSCTACAAAATCAGCTACTTCTGAGGCTAACTGAAGCTTATTTAGGTAACACTACACGCTACCTAACGTGATTTGCACACAGAACGTTAGGAATACCATCTCCCATTCAAATGCTGTATAAAAAACAAAGCAATTGTGTAAACTTTCCATTTCTGCTCCTTGGAAGTATATTTAGCATAACGRGAGGCTAGAAGGCAAGAGTTTTAAGAGCACTTTGAGAGACTTGCCAGACAGCTCTTTTCCATGCATCACCACACACAGCTACTGGAAGCACATTCAATTACTTGCTCTGTTTATGCTACGCACTTAGGGCTGTTTTTATTTTTACCTGCCTCTAACAGAATCAGCACAGCTTGAAGTTAGTCATAGTTTTTCTAATATACAAAAATAAGGAATACTTTGAAACAGTGTATCTTCCGTTAAGGTTAATAATTAATGTAGTTGCATATTTGGCTGTAACTTAACAATTTTAAAATGTAATGGAAATGATCTTTAAGGCTCCATCTTTCTTTGGCATCAATTTTGTGGATCCCATCCTTCAAAATTATATTCCAACTTAATGTCTTAGCTAATTTTAGTTTATCTTCCTGAGAAACTATCTATGTCTAAAATAGAGGCAGTTTTCCAGCAACAAAGCTAAAAGCCTCATTTTACAGGCTGTGATAACTGAACAACAAAGCACAAYGCTGCTATGGTTCTCCAAGCAATTTATCTGTCAGCTGTTTGGCTCTGTATGTAGGAAGTGGAAGCATTACAGGTAGCAAACTAGAAATAATGAACTAGCTAAATGCTCCCCTTACAAGATGTGCCACTGAGGAGCCGTGGCTGCCCAGGTGCTCACGGGAATGTGGCGTACCCAGTGGAGGATAGAAATCTTACTGATACAGGAAACTTTTGTTCATGTTTCAGCTTAGTATTTGACTATCTGTGCTGTGAGGACACTTCACACCTTATGCCACTGCAAACCCAACTGAGACAGTGCAACATGGAACCACAGCCTAATACTTCAAGTCCGAATACAGAGCGGAGGTGGTGCAAGTGAAGTTTGATTTGGATTGTGTGACACTTCCTGGAGGTGTTGTTCCCGCCGGGAAGGTGGGCTGTGTGCCTAGCTGGCCTTGGCTCTGGGGACTGCTTCCTGCTCAGTTGACCTCAGCAGGAATCGGTTGTGTCATTCTGCAGTAAACTCCTACCAGCTACCTCGAAAGGGCTGAGGATTGGACTGTTCCACAGTCCGCAGCAGCAGGCGCTGGCTGTGCTGTGGCACGTTGCACTGAAATTGCTGAAACTTTTATCACTTGACATCTCGTACGGACTAAAGCTCTGGTTTCTAACTCCAGGCTAGCACAGATAAACATGCACCTAGGAAATCAAATGCTAAATAAAATCATGAGATTTACACCACAGTCAGTGGCAATGTAAGCCTAGCAAATGAAGGCCTGATTTAAGTAACAAAACTGATCTCCCTCCACTCAGAGATGATAAATTACACAAAAAGCCATGACGTAAGTGTCAGGTACGTTAACGCCGTGCACTGCTGRGTGCACATCTGCATAGAGGACCCTTCTGTCCCCTGGATTAGCTCACCACAGAACCCAGGCAGTTGCACTGGCACAGCTGAGGAGACGGTTCAGGGCAAAAGCTGTTGGGTAGCGTTGAGCACACCAACGTTGAACTTCCTGCAGGTGTGAGGGCAATTTTGGGCATATATCAGAAAGTGAGGAGGTGACAAAGTGTGGCTTTGTATCAGCAACATTCATGTAAAGAACGAGGTACCTGATTTTTAGAGGAGTTTAGCAATTCAGCTGTGATCTGCTATTTCATTTTAATGACTAGGCAGAAGAACTAACTTCAAGAAATCAGTACTAAAAGCTTCAAAAATGGTACTGTACCTCTGTACTGATGGAATTCAATTCCCTAACTCAGCATTAGGGCTTAAAAATGCCGCCGTGCAGTCAAATAATAAATTTCTACAGTGCCTTTCATAAGGGACAGAGAATTTCTAATATTTTGTCACTACATTTTCACACAGTACTAAAAATGCTACTGGAAGGTAGCAGCTGTTCAACAGCTTCAAAATTTAAACAATAAGCTGTACAATGGCGTAAGTTGTAATTCTGCTATATAGCCAAAATTAAACTCTGCACCTTTCTGAACAGTACAAGAACCTCTGCCCACCACTAGCAAACTAAGCCTCAGCTTAGATCAGAGTCCAAGAGATGGGAGGGAGGATACTCGGTAACTTCCAGTTACTCATAGACTGGACAATAGTTAAAGATTTGCAGATGACAGGCAACGAGGAGCAATCCCATTTCTTTGTACATGTGGAAGATCCCTCATCTCCAGTGGAGCAGGCAATTTTCTCTGTTCAGAGATGGCTGACGACTGCACTGGTGGGTAACACACTGGTTATGAGGGCGTTATTGATCAGCCAAGCCACAGTAACTCCCCCTGCAGCCCACCACAAATGGTCTAACACCTCCACGGCCCAACCTGTGCCCCAATACCCGCTTCTCCCCAGGGCACCGGCCAAGCCGGGCCAGGCCTCACCTGCGAGCAGCCTCCTCGATGCTCTCCCCCGGCTGCACCTTCCCCCCGAAGCCGTTCCACAGCCCGGCTCCAAACCCGCGTTTCTTCATGCCCAGGAGGACACGGGGCGGCTGCACCACCAGGACGAGGGTGAAGAGCCTGGACGTGCACATGGCTCCTGCACGAGAGGCAAGGAGGGCATGCTGTGCCAAGGGCTGCCGGCACYCCTCAGAGGGGAGCCTGGGGGGGCTGACAAAACCTGGACTTGCTGCTCAGGCCCAGGCGGCCCCGAAGCCCCCCACTGCAGACTCAGCCCCTCGAACACCTCCCCAAATGCCCGGTCCCACCATCCCTGGCCCAAACCCTCGGTCCCCCAGTGCCTCTCCCACTGCCTACTTCTCTAGCACTCCCCACTGACCCTTGCTCCCCTGCCCCCCCAGCACCCCCTCCCCAAAACCTTGATACCCCTCAGCACCCCTTCCCCAAATCCTGTCCCCCCCCAGCACTCCCTCCCCAAATCCTCGGTCCCCGAGCACCCTCTCCCCAAATCCTTGACACCCCCTAGCGCCCCCTCCCCAAATCCTCTATCCCCCCCCAGCACTCCCTCCCCAAATCCTCGGTCCCCGAGCACCCTCTCCCCAAATCCTTGACCCCCCCAGCACTCCTTCCCCAATCCCTGACCCCCTCAGCACCCACTCCCCCAGCACCCCCATCCCCAGTGCCAGGCTCCCCCGTCCCTGTCCCCCGAGCACCTCTGCCCCAATCGCCCGACTTTCCCGCCCACCGCTGCCTCGCCCCCTCAGAAGCGGCCCGGCCCGGCCCGGCCCTGCCCGGCTCTTCCCGCGCCGCCGCCGCCGCTCGCGCCCCGCCCCCGGCACCGCCCCACGGGAGCAGTGAGGGGAGGCGGGGCGGGCTGAGGCGGCCGCCATGGCGTGGCGTGGCGCCGCCGCCGGGGGCAGGTGCGTGGCGGGGTCGCTGAGGCGAGCTCGGCGCCGGCGGGTCCTGCCCTGACTCGGGGGTGGTGGGGTGTCCCCGGCGAGGCTGGGGTTCGTCCCGGCGCCTTAAGTTTTCGTCAGGAACGGGCGTTAGGGGTTTGTCGGCGCTGGAAGTGCCTGAGCGGGGGCTAGTTACCGGCAAAGCGGTGGTAGCAGTGCCCGTGGCTGTTAGCATGCTCTGCCCGCAGAGGTGAAGGAGCCTCCACGAGCTGGGGCATCCCTCCTTCCTCCGAGGGGCTGACTTACCCTCGGCCTCCCCACTCATGGAGGCCACCAGCCCCTCTGAGGCAGCCCTGGTCCTCGCTGGGGCTGCTCTGCCATCTCACCTGCCCGCCGGCCTTAAACGCGAGCTCCAGAGCGGAAGCAAAGAGCTGTCTAGGAGCGGGGCCCTCTTTCCTGCCTTCGCTCAGGGGGTAACCTGTGAGGCCTCCATCCAAAATATGTCCCTTTTCATTGAGATTGGACCAGGTAACTAAAGGTGCCAAAGAATCTCAAATTGGAGGCTTTTTTTGAGCCTGGTGATAAATGGTTGGAGCTGTAGTTGAGGTTAGAATTAATTGCTATAGGGACTTCTGAAATAGGTAGTGATTATGTACTAATTGATTAACTCACCTGTCTTCCTGGGCAGCTGTTGGCGTTTGGTGAGCAAATGTGTCCACACCACAGTGGGGTTTCTGAAGAAAACTGGAACTGAGCACTGGTGGTTGGAGCGGCATTTGAAGGATCCCTTTGTCAAGGCAACGAAGCGGCAGCATTACCGTTGCCGAAGTGCCTTCAAATTACTGGAAATTGATGACAAGCTTCATATTCTTCGTCCAGGACTTTCTGTTCTTGACTGTGGAGCTGCGCCTGGTGCTTGGAGCCAGGTTGCTGTAGAGAGGGTCAACGCCTTAGGTACCGGTAAGTGCAAGTTTTTGGCAGGCAAGATGGGGTTGATGCTCATCTTGAAGCACGTGAGAAAACTCAGTTGTGATGGTGGTGGTGTGGGGAAGGGACACGGGTACTAGCCAGAGTCACTGACAGAAGCGTGAAGGTGTGTGCCTATGTGGCAGTAAAAATCTTCATACGGTCTGGAGAAATTGTATTTGTGAAATAAAAACTTACGGTGAGGTGCTGTCTAGGCATAATGAAGTGTTCTGATTAACTGTGTTGTGGGGAGGATCCCTTCATCCAGTTCTGAAATTTGTGTAGCCTCCAGCATGGTAACTTGGCTTTTCTGTATTTTTATTTCCCTTCTTGAAAAATGATAGTAACCACTATGTACGGTTTATGTGTTTTAAGCCATTAATATTTACAAGATAAGGTGTTAYCATCTGTACTATTGTCCAGGATTTCTGGACTGTCAGCCTTGAAAGAACAGGAGAAAACCAAGAAAAATACCCCTTGCCTATCCAAAGTAACTGAGTTTTCATGTCTTGAATGGATTAGCTTATAGCAAACCATCCATCCAGATGCACGCAGCAAATTGTCTGAGGACAAGACGACCAGACATGGCAGGTGATACGTTTTTGTTTATTGACTAGCATGGAGCTCACGTATGCGCAAGTTGTTTGCAACCATTACGAGTGTTCAGTATGTCATTCATTCTTATAATCTAGATCCTGCTGTCCCCACCGGCTTCGTCCTTGGCGTTGACCTCCTGCGGATTTCTCCTCTGGAAGGAGCAGTCTTCCTGTCGGAGACTGACATTGCAGACCCATGCACGCTGAGGACGATTCAGAGTCTGCTTCCTGCAGAGAAGGTGGATGTTATCTTGAGTGACATGGCACCTAATGCGACAGGCATTAAAGAACTGGATCATCAGAAGCTGATCAGTCTATGTTTAGGCCTTCTGAATCTGTCACAAAGTATTTTAAAGCCAAAAGGAACAATGCTCTGTAAATTCTGGGATGGACATGAGTCCCGTCTTCTGCAAAACAGACTGAAGGAGCAGTTCCAGGATGTGAGAACTATAAAGCCCCAGGCCAGCCGGAAAGACTCTGCTGAATCTTATTATTTGGCAAGACTGTACAAAGGGAAATGAAAGCTGAGAACTGCAGATTTTCAAATCTGCACGTATTGATCAGAAATCTGAATTTGGCGTGTGTTTAAAGAAAAATCCCACCATTAAGACCCTGGGTAAATCTGCCACAATTCTTATGAAGTACATAATGCTTTTCAAATACAAAAATAAACCAGGGTGGTGTCCTACTGAGTTTATCCACTAATTATACAAGCAGACACATCCAATCTAGCTTCTCACCTGTGGA
Source organism: Phoebastria nigripes (assembly GCA_035582835.1). Lineage (NCBI taxonomy): Eukaryota > Metazoa > Chordata > Aves > Procellariiformes > Diomedeidae > Phoebastria > Phoebastria nigripes. Next base: position 2,081,421 of record JAYKAV010001665.1, read on the forward strand.
GAAAACGGTTGGGAATGGAGAGGAGTAATCTGAAAGGCAACCTCTGGGGCTGGAGTAATGGAAATGAAAATAAAACAGTGATTATATGAGTTTGTAATGTGTGCTTGAAAATCATTGCACTATTAATGTTGTCATACATGAGACTAACCATAAAGGCGGTTGTCAGAATGAGAGGGAACAGCAAGGGGAGTTTGAGCCAATTTATTGCCTCTTCATCTTTCTTAAAAGCAGGTGCAGTTTATTAGCACATGTAAAAATAGATAACATTTTTGTGCATGTCAGAATCTGCATCGTCACATACGATCTGTAACGCAGCCGCTCAGGATACGCGACTGACTCTGGAATATTTAGCCTGATGGCTCTGCTGCGTTTTCTAAAGACACGGGTTATACTTAGAAATTGCTACTTCATTGTAGTCATAAATCCAGTAAATGACAGTAGGGCAGGGTCATCATTACTGAGAAGATAGTTTCCCCTATGTTTTCAGTAATGCTTTATATTTGACCAGTGATGTTTCTTAGGTGAAATGACAAGATGTTCCTTGGATCCCAGACAGGTAGAATTACTGATTGAATTGCTAGAATTCTGTTTGCAAAAATAAATTTAGCCACTGCCTTATCTGGAAGTGACAACTTTTACATTAAATAGCAGTTTTATCAGGCCGACTGTGGCATGAGTTATAAGAGGGGCTGGTAGCACTGTCTGTTTTTAAGGCTTCCGCATCTTTCTTGTTGTAAACATCTCATTTGGAATTGCTTACGGATTTATCGAATTTTAACTGCTTTGAAACCTCCCAATCTGGATCGCCATGCTGAATGGTGTGCATGAAAGCGTTATCCCAAGAGCCTAAACTGGGGAGCTGGATGTTGCTTTGTATATGTTTGAGAAGGAAAAAAAATGATGTCAGTCCGCTCTTTGAGAAACTTTATTACCGGTGATTCGCAGCAGGAACTGGAGCGAGCAGGGCGCTGGCTACGCCTGTGCTTTCCCTGCTGCTCCTCCGGCCGCAGCTGCGGAGGGGCAGGAGGGCTCTGCCCGAGCAGCAGCGTTGCAGCTCAGTCCCTGGGACGGAGCGGGGGACAGCGCGGTTTTGGGGGGGCGGGTTGCGGAGGGGCGGCGGGGGGAGGCTGACCTCGAGCGTTACGGTACGGCGCGGAGGCCGCGGCGGGGTTGCGCGCCTACTCTGGTCGTTACGGCGGCCCGGGCCGCTGTTCTCGCGAGAGGTGGGCGCGAGTTCCCGTGAGATCTCGGCGCCGGGGCGAGGAGGGAGATCCAAGCGGGGCGCGCGTCGCCGCCCGCGGCGGGTGAGTGAGGGAGGGAGCGTGTGAGGCGGGTGGGGAGGCTGCCGGCTCCCCTCGGCCCGGCCCGGCCCTCCCGCCCCGCTCCCGCCCCGCTCCCGCCGCTTGGCCGTCGCGCCCGGCCGAGCCCGGCGGCGTGGGAGCGGGGAAGGGAGGCTGTGCCGTGTCCCCATTCCTCCCACTCCCGGGCTGCCGCTCGCCGCCCCCGAGGCGGGGCAGGGCTGTGGGCGCTGCCGGGCCCCGCTCCCTCTCTGCGCCCTCGGCGGGGTCCGTGAGGGCGAACCCCCCGCGGTGCCCAGGGCAGCCCGGCTGCGGGGGAGCAGCCCTGCGCCCTCCGCGGCGGCTCTCGGGGGTTTGCCGCGGGGCGCTGGGTTRTGAGGGCAGGGGGTCCCTTGTTCCCTCCGAGGGAGCCTTTCCCCAAGGGTATTCTGCAGCGGGGAGGCGGGGTGTACGTGTCTTCTTAATTCTTAGCGCTGTTCTTGATTTCAAAACAGGCTTGCTGGAGCCCAGTTACCTGTTGGCAGTGGTCTCTCTTGAATTTATTTGCGTGTGGTACTGAAGTACTTATTTCGAATAAACGTTTTCATTTGGGTTTTGGCTGATCTGTTGCCAGTGTGCTTCTATTATGTCTCCTCTTTGCGATGATATAAATCCAAAGAGTAACTGCTGTGTTACCCTGAGAGTGCACAAGCCTGAAAGTCAGCCCCAAGTCTGTGTCTCTGGTACAAGCCTACGTGAATGTTGTGGGTTGCCTTTCCTGGTTCTGAACCTTCTCCTATGCTTCTGGGGCTTTGTGGGGCATGCAGTCACTAGAGGGATTCACTTAAGGCTTCCTGAAGTCTCCTGGGAAACCTTGCAGGCTTTTCTGAGCTCCAGGCTTGATTTGTCTTTGGCTTTTTAGTTAGCACCCTTCCAAATTTGAAGAAAGAATTGCAAAAACTTTTACGTGAATGAGGAGACACAGTTCTACTTACAGAAGCAGTCTGTGAACTCGGGAAGTCTCGTTGCTGGAAGTTAGGTTCCAAAGTGCCTTTTGGAAAGCAGAATCAAGTTGTGTAGAAGGTAGGGTTTGCTGCTAGTATGGAATTAGTTCTCCCTCCCTGCCTCAAATGTTTGGAGGAAGAGTAATGAGTGCTGTTTGTTAGTGTTATGTGCTGTAGATCTTCATGTCCTACAATGTTAACTTGTATCCCAGAATCTATCTTGATTATATAGAAAAGGAGAATTCAATTTTGTATAACTTATGACAGCTCTTATTTGTATGCTTATGGGCTGAGATTCAGGGGAGAATGTATTTAAATAAAAGCAAACCATTTCGGGTAGAAAGCTCAGGGAAGAACAAGCTCTGTTGCATCAGTTTCTCATTTCAGAGACCTATACCTTCAGCCTTGGTTGGATAGTGTTTTCTGGTTCAAGTTGATCCCAGCAGTAATCTGTGGATCCCAGCAGTGACTAGCAGATTGCATTTTGTACCCTGTAAATTGGAAAAACTTGCATTTAGTGTTTCCTCAGGGCAGTGATGTATCTTTTTTTAGCAAAGCAGCCAGTATACCGTAGGTTGCTCTGAATGTTTTGCTGATGACTTTCTGTATATTTCCAGAGCCATGGAGGACTTGGAAGATAATACTACTGTCTTCTCCACTCTGAGATCCCTCAACAACTTTATTTCACAGCGTATGGAGGGGGTGTCTGGGCTGGCTACACCAGGATCGTCTCAAAGCTCCTTGCAGATTCAATACCAGCAGAGGGTGCAGGTGAGGTGTCCTCAGCTTGGTGATGCCTGCAGTATCACTTCAGTGTGGTTGTAGACTCCTTTTGATTCCAGGAATCGGGACTGATTTCATTAAGATCTGACCATTCTTTCAAAAATTGATATTCATGCAAGCTCAATAATGGAAGCTTGCTTTTGGTGAACATTCTAGAATCTTTAATTTTTTTTAAAGTGTCAGACATATTTATTTCTGTTTTGTAAAAATTTAAGAAAGGTCCTTTGAATTTCTTCCCTGCTTGTTATATCTGTATACCAGCTCAGGAAATTAAATTGTAAGTTGTTTTCATATTGCTGAACAAAGGAGCTTTATATCTGTTAATATTTTTCTAGTAAGTCATTTGTTACCTTTTTTCACAATCTTCCTTAAAGTTTCTTTGCCTGGACACATACAGGAGACTTGCATTGTGCTATGGCTTTGATGCGCTAACCAGTTGTGCTTTCTTGTCTGCTTCTGTTTGTATCCACGTGGGTTTTTTTGACATTTTCCCTGTAAGCTGCCTTCTGCTCATAAAGCATGCAGTAAGTTGACATCTTGGGTCATAAAGACTGTTTATTAGGCTGGAATAAAGTTTCTCTATTCTGTATCTTAATATAATTTCTATTTCAGTCTCTAAGTATAAAATAAGCTTGCTTTCTTTTTAAYGTAAATCTGCTTTGCATTTGGAATGTTGACAAAAATTTGTGCATTTTCTGTCTGTGGTACATCTCATTACAGAGATGGTTAGAGGCGGCTCTCTCTGGTTAGAGAGTCTTCATTAGCTATGTGTTGAATATACATTGCTTAGATGTGAGGTATTGTATTAATATTGTCTGTACTTTAAGGTAATTTGAATGAAAAAATGAAGTGTAATGTTGTAGCAGGTAGTAGAAAAACATGTTACTTTGCTCAGCAGTTAAATTTCATGGGGAGTGTGATCTTGGTTAGCTGCTGTTACTTTTATGAGGCTTGGAGAGCTTGTAATTAACTTTTTTTTTAGATAGAGAAGTACATTTTGTCAGAGTACCTCTAGAGATTGAATGAGAAATTCTGAATGAAGAACTTGAAATTCACTTCTTTTCAACTAACATTGGTTTGATGTGGGTTTCTGAGTGTGTTGTTGAACTCTTGGTTTCCCCATTTGCAGCTGGTGTGAGAAGACAAGTACCACAAACATAGTGATGGTTGCCTTGTAATTTGTAAAATGGCATGCAAGTGTCATCTGAATAGTACAGGGTGGGAGATAATGATATTATTGCAGTGCTGTTAATGGTGTGTAATGTCCCTTTTCACACATGAACTGGCCAGTTGGAAGAACAAGCTGGGCAGATCCACTCCAAATCCCAGCTCCTGCAGGTGGAACGAGAGAAGATGCAGATGGAGCTTAGTCACAAACGAGCTCGCATTGAGCTAGAGAAGGCAGCTAATACCAATGCCAGAAACTATGAGGTAAGTATGACAGTTGCAGATGGCTTGATATCATAGGCCTAAGTCAGAACATATGTAGTGCATCTACGTTGGTGTTTTAGTTTGGATCAGGGATATGCTTTTGACTTCTCACTTGCCGTACTTTGGTTTGCAGTGGTGTGTCTCAGAATGGGTATAGTCGACTTTTTTGGATGAAACTAAACTGAAAGATGCAGTCCAGGAACTAGCCTAGTGTTCTGCAACTGCTGATGGACACTCTGTCTTCAGAGCAAGACTTCAGCGAATCTGTAGTACATGCCCCTGGAATGCATTTACTGCATTTGCATCTACTGCAAATGTGGTGGTGGTGTGAGTGTCAAGTTCCCAGCACCAACTGTTTTGCTCTACAGATCCCCTCGCAGTGCATTGCACTAACTTGCTAATGTACACAAGAGTGTGAACGTCAAAGCCTTGTTTGGTTGACAAACTGATGATCTCATCACTAGATTCTGTTAGTTTAGCACTGAATTTGTCATGAGTAGCAATAACAAAAGGGATTTGTTACTCGTTTCTCCCAGAAGTATTTAAGCATTTTTCTCCCAGATGAATTTAAACTTCTGCTGGCACAATTGCAAGCATTTAGTTTGTGTGACTGTAATTAATTGGAATGACAGCAGTGCCAACCATGCACTGTCACACAAGAGAGCTTGCACTGATAAAACAGTGAGCCTTACTCAGGGACTAATAGCTTTTATTGGTTCCTGGTTTTATGCCCGTATATGTTTGCTTAACTAYGTTACCGAAATAAGTAGTAGATCTGTGGGTTTTGTAGGATAATAAAGGTCTTGTATGTGGCTGATTATTTAAAAAGAAATCTTTAAAAAATAATATGCATGTTTTGTATTTTACAAGGGTGCTGGGTGACAGATTTAGTGTGTAGTTGTGAAATAGCGAGTCAGTGACTAAATTCCTCGTTCGTCTGAAGTCAGGTGATGTGGGATTAAGCCACGAAGAGTTCAAACTGGAATGTAGCTGAGTCAGTCACAGAAACCCTTGAAATACTGGTACAAAAAAAAGGGAGCAGCACTCATCCAGCACTGTGGTAATTACCCTGCTCAGATTCTGTGGTTTTTTGAGTCATGGATAAAGGTTTTAGGAACCTCACATTGCTTTGCATAATCCTTGCTTACTATGTAAATCCGTGTCTCGATTTGCTTTGATTAGCAAAGCAATTTACTACACATTTTTTCAATAAGTGTTAATCAATTTGTGGTAGGAGTAAACTGAAATGGTGTATGAAAGGTTGTCAGAGTGCAAACATATTTATTGTATTCATTGATAATACTGTGCATTTAAACCCCGTTTCTTTTCTATTAAATAGCCTCATACAATTTCCAGAAGTTGGGGAGGGAAGTTTGTCTTATTAACCCAGCTGTTGAGATCTGAGTTTCTGAAAGTCAATTTGCTATGCATGGGTCAGCTTTAAATTGGAGCATCAGATGTTTTCATCTTTGATCTGCTGGAGAGTGTGCAGTGGAGTCTGTGAAGCCATGTCTGTATTCTCATATTCATGTCTCAGTCTAAGAGATTTGGAAGACTCTGTCTCGTAATTTTCTAGCTCCATTACCCTGGGTAGTTCCTTGACGTTGATTTGCTGCTGGTAAGATTTTTGCCCTTGCTAGTGCAAAGGTTAAAGCTATGGTCTGAGTAACGTTGCTTCATGATGATGCCTTGGTGACCACAGTAATGAGGAATGGAGACAGGAGAAACAAAAACGGCTTCACCTTTGTGCTACTTTCTTCTTATGTCTCTYTGCATTTTTTTTTTTCTTTGCAAGCGAGAGGCTGACCGTAACCAGGAGCTGCTCACACGCATAAAGCAATATCAGGAAAGGGAAACAGAAGCTGAAAATAAACTGAAAGAACAAATGGAGATGAACAAATCCTATAAGAAGAGCATGGAGACAATGAGTAAGAAGCTGCAAGAGAAGGAGAGCAAATTAGCTGAAGCTAATGAAGTAAGAACAGAGTAATTTTTTAATCTGTTCATAGCTTCAGGTGACTTTGCAGTTCTTGTGAGTTGAAAATGCCCTTTCTGATTTAAAAAAAAAAAAAAAAAAAAATTGGAATCACTATGTTCATCACCTGCAAGTGAATAAACCCTGGTGGTGTGTGTCTTTGCTGTCAAAGTTTAGAACCTAACCAAATCCAGACACAAGTGAGCAGGTCAGAAGATGTTGCTGTGTTAATTAACAATGAGAAGAGATTTCTTAGACAGGTTGATATGGAGAAGGAGAAAAAAAGTGCAAGGCAACTTACAGCATCTAGGTTTAGAAGTCAGGTTACATGACATTGACTAAAGAAAGGGGAAATGATGGAGGAGATAAGATGGGARAGTGTTCAGGGAAGTAGGGGGATCTGTAGAGTGGATGAGACCAAAGTTATGTACAAAGTATGTCTTCCCAAAGTATCTTAAATGCCTATGTGTTCCAGCGTAGAATGAATGCTTGGATAATAATTTCAGTTCTTTTGGATGAACAGACCATATTCTCAACCCTCAACCTTTTCAGATATCATTGTAGTTAAGTTCAGCTAGTTCATTTGTAACTTTTCTGTTCAATTTGGTTTCCTACACCAGTTGTGGATCAACAACCATTAAGTCCTTAAGCCTTCCTCTTGCCTAGGTGTTTCGTCCTACCTAGGTGTCACTGGAAACGTATCTATGTGATAAAGCAGGTAAACAGATCTAACGTGCTGGTTATCAGTGATTAAAAACAGGGAGACAGTGATGGCACATGAGAGAAACTAAACCCACATATGAAATGTGTGCAGCAGTTCTATTTCTGTGTCTATCAGTATCAAGAGGAGAACCCTACATGTCTCTCTAGAAAACACCCTACATATGTAACGTTTTGAGATTTTTCTCTTTTTCTCTGTTAAAGGGAGCTGAGTAATGGCTATTTGAAACAAACCTGTGAGTTTTTCTTTAGAGTTAAGATATTTAGAACAAAATTTTAGAAACCACTGGCCTCTACTTTTAAGGAAAGCATAATACTTCTGGTATTTGGTTGAGGCAAACCCAGACATTTTCTGTTTTGAAACCCAGACAAAATATATTTGGAATAATTTTTTTACTTTAATATATATACATGTGTTTTATCATCATCTAGCTTTGAAGCTTGATATTTTTCATGCCAGTTTGAGGTCACCCACTTAATAGTAATGGAAATGACAATTTGGGTGGCAGATGAAAGTGACTGAATGATTTTCTCTTGCCTTTGTTTTTGAGGTGAGTTTGCAGGTCTGAAGGTTTGCAAGAGTGTGGGATTGTTTCTAGGTTGAGTGTTTGTACTTTTTAGTTGGATATGATTTCTGTCTATCACCATCCATAATGTCCAGCTTGGAGAGTCATAGCCTTGTGTGTTTATTCTTTCTTTCCATTAATTCAGACAATCACKATATTAAAAGGGAAGATATCAGAGCTACAATGGAATATAATGAATCAAGAGATGCAGATGACAAGCCAAGACTCTCAGAAGCAGGAACTGATGGAACAGCTGGATGTTCAACATAAGTAAGCAGGGGATGAATGACTGTAGGGAGAAAAAGGCAAACAAAACTTCAGTCTCCTGCAGCTGTCGTCACTCAGAAAACTTTCAACAGTGTTTGATTTCTGCTCTTCAAAGGGGTTCTTTGATCTGGATGTGCAGGTTATAACCGTTGTTTGAAACTAGCTCTGAGGTGCAATTTAATTGTACCTTGAGAAAAAAAAATACTTGACATCTCAACGATGTCTCATGTTCATGGTAGAGAGTTAACAGAAGGTATGTGGGTGGGAAAGGCTAATCTGAACTTTATAGACTGAACAGAACAAAAATATCGAGCCTTAAATCATAGTTGAGGGGTAGTTGAAAGATATGAGTGTGTTTTTCCTTGCTTACTGAGTTCAACTCTTCAATTTCAAAGGTGCTGGTTATTTACTGTGAGTGTATATTTGTTGGTTTCAGAGTTAAGGTGGCTTGATTTTTTTGATATTTCTCAAGATGCATCTTTTTATTAAAATGGGTATTTTTGTCTCTAAAGTAGAGGGAGATGGTATGAGTGTGAAAATGTGAGAGACAATCTTCTGTAACAGTACCATATACCTTGTTAGTGGTGTTTGAAAATGTTTGTCAGAGATACTTCTGCATGTAGGTTGTTTCTGGTATGTGATTCCTGGGTGCTAAATGCCTCTTGTGTCTACACCTAATAGAAAATGGCAAGAGGCTAGTCAGCAAATCCAGACGTTGCAAGCAAGCCAATCCCTACTGGCAGAATATGAACAGAAGATTAAGGTAAGAAACTTTGTGGCCTATATAAAGCTTTAGTTTTTAATTTCTTCCATGGAAGAACAGAACAGTGTTTTTTAAAAAAAATGACAATTGCAGAAATAAAAGGTTAGTTTGTCATATAAGAATCTGATCTGGTGGCCAGCAAGAGCTGAAGTTGGCTAAATTCAATTGGATGGACCAGGCTACCTACAACTAGCAACATGACACTTTTCACTTTGTTGTATCAATTGATTTGGAAAAAGAAATCCACCCATGCTTTCTCTATAGAAAGGTGATGTATATCCTTATGCAGTGCTCTGGAGGAATGCTCTGTTTGATCTTGTGCCAGAGCACAAGATTGCTCTGCAAAAGATTGCTTCTAGAGCAATCCTTTTTTCAAATGGTGGAGGGTGAACCTAGCAGCTACAGTTACTTTTCTGCTTCCCAGAAAATCTTTCCTCTGCAGTTGGGTTTAGCTCTTTTAGAAAGTGCAATTACTTGCAAAGCTTTCAAAACCACACTGACTTAAATGTGAGTATAGAGATGCTTTACGTCCTTTCAAATTAACATGTAGGTTGGTGGGAGTGTATCTTTTTCACTTGTCTTATCTTCCTGGGAGAGGTAGATGTGGAGAATTACTTTGGTTTGAGCAGGTGCTGATAGTGGCATTGCCTGTCCTTGCTGTAAAGCTACAGTGAATGCCAGCCTCATTGCTAGATCTGCGATTGCAAGAAGAGACTTCCTCCATTGAAAGGAAAGGTCGGGAAACAGGATATCAGACTGCAATACAGCTCTAAATAAACTTTTTTTTTTTTTTTGAGGGGGGAAAAAAGCAACATTTACCATAATGCTAAAATGCACAGTTGTGTTTCTTTTCATTCGTAATTCTTGCAGGCCATCCAAGTGCCCCTCTCTACACGTCGTTGATGGAGGGATAGAGGACAAGAAAATCACAGATTTGGTTTAGTCAATAGAAGAAGGTCCTTTTATTAGCAGAGATCTTTTTTTGTTACGAACTTAGGGTAAACAGGTGTAGAGAAGAGGCCAGTCCAGGTGTTACAAGAGTCATCCCTACTTTGAGCAATGGATTGGACCAGATGACCTACTGAGTTCCCTTCCAACTTCATTCAAGTCATTGATTTGAGTTTAAAAAGTACAATGGAGAAGTAGCTCTTATGAATTCCAAGTTAATCATTGCTGTCCTCTTGTCATCCCATGTTTTCCAGGATCTGGAACAGAAGTTTTCCCAGCAGGAACATGATGCTCTAATTGTCAAGAACATGAAGGCAGAACTGGCCCGTTTCCCAAAAATGGAGCGGGAATTGCGCCAACTCAGGGAGGAAAATGCCTACTTCAGGTGAAAGAAGGGTTCAGTTGTTGAGAGGGTTATCTTGTGTTCTTCTGTACCTGCTACAGTTGCACTATATGCACTTTCAAATTCCTCTGTTTGGCTTCCATATGGGAAACTTTAGAAGAAAATTTAAATATTTCATATAAATACTGCATATGAATTGAGCAGTGTTGTGATGGTTACTAGATGAGAGGATTTGACAAGATCTGGGTAACCTTCCTGAACACAGCGAGAGCCTTACAGAATGCATATTGATCGTTCTGGGTGGTGATATCTGTTTGCTAGAACAAAATTCAGTGTTTAAAGATAGTGATGAACTCTACAGCTTTCGGAAAGAAACCTGTAGAGAGAAGAGACAACTGAACATTTCTTTAATAACTGTTTCAGCGTAGTTATTGTTACCATTATTTTAAAGGCCTGTGGTTCCAGCATAATGTTTGGAAAGTCTTTTGTTTAAATTTCTAAAGCACTCTGATACAGCCCTTGGTAGAGTAGACTTTCTGGGTTTCCGAAGTGCCAATTAATTTGAAAAGTTAAATTCCTATGTACTATGAAATAACTTGCCTTAAAGATGATTTTTTTTCTTTTTTTTTTTTTAGAATAAACTTAATTTCCATCTTTTAGTGCATCTTAAAAAAAAAAAAAAAAAAAAAAAAAAAGGCAAGCCTAAATTGCATGAGTGATCTTGCCAGCTTCTTCTTATCCTGAAATTAAGCAATTTCCCATGGCTTTGTTCTTGTTATTGTTTCATTATCATTTTAAATTGTTTATCTTGCAATCTTTTCTCATGCTTGTTTTTTGTGCACAGAAACATGATATCAACAGATTAAAGGTAATTTTTTAAAAAACAGTTTTATCTCACCCTTGCACACACCTCTATTAAAGTAGAACCAAGCAGTCTCAATGCTTGCTCAATCATCACAGAGTACTTAAAAAGCCCAAGTGTCTACCACTTGCTGTGTTCCAACCCTGCATTCAGCCTGACTGAAGATCAGAGTTGGGAGTCTTTTGCTACCCTTCACGCTGTTTTGCCAATCAGTAAAGCAGATACAAAACTTCAGGTTGTTTGGACATAATTAGGATGGCACATAGAGTAGAAAGAAATCAGTTCAATAAAGCTGCGTTTTTTTTGTAGCAGTGGCTTTGCAGTGAAGGTTATAGAAGTGAGTCAGTTGAATGTCATGATGTCTGTTCAATGTCATATGATTCCCTTGTAATTCCATGTGTATCTGGAAGTTTGTGAGCTGCATGGCTCTCTAATCGTTGTCTCTCTTTTCACCATAGGGAAATGAAAGAAAACAATGGATTGCTTAAAGAGGAGGTAGAAGGTCTCCAAAGAAAACTAGAACGCTATGAGAAAGTCCAAGCGCAGCTAGTGACTGTTGAATTGGAAAATGAGGTGAGGAGCTAGGAACATTTGGTGGATGAGCAGAACAGGGGTTTCCTTTGTTACCTGTCCTGTCTTTTAGGCTCTTCCTGTATTGTATTAGTTGAGATAGGATACCTGTTTTAATTAACAGGTTCGAACCAGGCATTCCCAAACTTAAATGTCAGCATGAGGGGAGCTATGGCAATGAAGGTGAAAAGGCAAAAGGATATCTACTGTTCAGCTGGAGATTTTGTGTAAAGAACAATCTCATCATAGTGTCTTTTTTGGCCTTGCTGTTTCTCTTTTACCTTTCTTCTGCTGGAAATGCTTTTTTTGGCATTAAGCTCTGCTCAGACATGGTGTTGCGGAACAGGCGTGTGGCAAGAACCTTGATACACACTTGGATTGCTGCCAATGCTAGCAGGGCCAGAATGTGGTCTCAGATGAATAAAATTCTCTTGCTTCCATCCCACCCCGTATCAAGCATACGGCGAGATTAACCTAATTGTGTAAACTTGTTGATCTGCAGAACTATCATACAATCAAAGAATAGTTTGGGTTGAAAGGGACCTTTAAAGGTCATCTAGTCCAACCTCCCTGCCGTGGGCAGGGACAATCTTCAACTAGATCAGGTTGCTCAGAGCCCCGTCCAACCTGACCTTGAATGCTTCCAGGGATGGGGCATCTACCACCCCTCTGGGTAACCCATGCCAATGTTTCACCACCCTCATTGTAAAAAATTTCTTGCTTATATCTAGTCTAAATCTCCCCTCTTTTAGTTTAAAACCATTCCCCCTTGTCCTGTCACAACAGGCCCTCCTAAAAAGTCTGCCCCATCTTTCTTATAAGCCCCCTTTAAGTACTGATAGGCTGCAATAAGGTCTCCCCGAAGCCTTCTCTTCTCCAGGCTGAACAACCCCAACTCTCTCGGCCTGTCTTCATAGGAGAGGCATTCCATCCCCCTGATCATTTTCGTGGCCCTCCTCTGGACCTGCTCCAACAGGTCCATGTCTGTCTTGTGCTGAGGGCTCCAGAGCTGGAYGCAGTACTGCAGGKGGGGTCTCACCAGAGCAGAGTAGAGGGGCAGAATCACCTCCCTCGACCTGCTGGCCACGCTTCTTTTGATGCAGCCCAGGGTAYGGTTGGCCTTCTGGGCTGCGAGCGCACATTGCTGGCTCATGTCCAGCTTTTCATCCACCAGTACCCCCAAGTCCTTCTCGGCAGGGCTGCTCTCAATCCCTTCATCCCCCAGCCTGTATTGATACCGGGGGTTGCCCCGACCCAGGCGCAGGACCTTGCACTTGGCCTTATTGAACCTCATGAGGTTCACGCGGGCCCACTTCTTGAGCTTGTCTAGGTCCCTCTGGATGGCATCCCGTCCCTCAGGCGTGTCGACCGCACCACTCAGCTTGGTGTCATCTGCAAACTTGCTGAGGGTGCACTCGATCCCACCGTCTATGTCATTGATGAAAATATTAAACAGTACCGGTCCCAATACGGACCCCTGCCAGATGCCACTCGTTACCGATCTCCATCTGGACATTGAGCCGTTGACCACTACCCTCTGGGTGCGACCATCCAACCAATTCCTCACCCACCGGACAGTCCACCCATCAAATCCATACCTCTCCAGTTTAGAGAGAGGGGTGACATGGGGGACCGTGTCAAAGGCCTTACAGAGGTCCAGATAGACGACATCTGTAGCCCTTCCCATGTCCACTGATGTAGTCACTCCATTGTAGAAGGCCACTAGGTTGGTCAGGCAGGACTTGCCCTTGGTGAAGCCATGCTGGCTGTCTCGAATCCCCTCCCTGTCCTCCATGTCCCTTAGCATAGCTTCCAGGAGGATCTGTTCCATGATCTTCCCAGGCACAGAGGTGAGACTGACTGGCCTGTAGTTCCCCAGGTCTTCCTTTTTTCCCTTTTTAAAAATGGGGGTTATGTTTCCCCTTTTCCAGTCAGTGGGAACTTCACTGGACTGCCACAACTTCTCAAATACGATGGATAGTGGCTTAGCAACTTCATCCGCCAGTTCCTTCAGGACCCGCGGATGGATCTCATTGGGTCTCATGGACTTGTGCACCTTCAAGTTCCCTAGATGGTCTCGAACCTGATCTTCTCCTACAGTGGGCAGCTCTTCATTCTCCCACCTTTGCCTTCTGCGGCTTGGGTGGTGAGGATCTAGCACTTGCCGTTGAAGACTAAGGCAAAAAAAGTCATTGAGTACCTCCACCTTCTCCGTACTAAACTTCTCTTCACCTATACTGGTGTCTGATCCGGTTTAGATAATACTATGTGTTATTGACTGAAAGTAAAAAGCTATAGGAGAAACTRGAAGAGGAGAAATGCGCACTTCAGCTGCTACAGAACTGGTGTTGAGAATACAGCTTGTTTTCTTCTCTACTGCCAAGAGTCCAGTCTACCAAGGTCTAGTACAGTGATGGTAACTCACAGGGTTAGATAATCTGTAGTGCTGAAGTGTAACATGGGTTCTGTGTGTCATAGAGCTGTGGTGACAGGGAAAATGTTTGTGAGGGCTGGAGAATGACAAACCAAAAGTGCTAGACAAGAAGGTAATGAAATCCATAGGAGGAAAAGGAAAGACACTGACTTTGAATGGAGGATTGAGAAAACTGTGTGGAAAATGAGCTGTTAGAACATTTGTGTCTCTAACTCTTCTTTTGATCTCTACTTTAGAAACTTCTGGGAAAATTAAAAAGCTGGGAGAAACTGGACCAGAGCACTGGCTTGAATATCAGGTATGTGCTCACAGCTCTGGAGGGAGGTAAAACTTTTAAACCACTTTCCTTTCCTCTTAATCATCTGATCTCTGAAGTGTGGTGGTCATGCTTTCTTGCTGTCTCTTCTTCATGTGGAAGCTCTTCCAGTACTTTTTATTATATATGAGAAGAACCATAAGATACACACTGTTACAAAGTATTTTTGGGAGCTAACAAATGTTTTTCACGAAGTCAGCTTGACCAATGTCTCTGAGGCCAAGGTTCAATTTTGAGTTCTTTGAACTTCTTGAATATAGCTACATTCATGTTTAGTTAGAGATTCTGCTAGCTTAATAAGTGAACTTCTAAGAATTTTAGGATATGTCCAGAGAAGAGAATGTATGTTACTTGTGACAAATTGTTGTAAATATGATTTCTTTGAAATCTGGATATCAAAATAAACTGCCAGATCATGTTGTTTTGACTTTTCTTCCCTAAAGCAGCTGAAGAACAATTATTAATTTAGTTATTTTGTCTAACAAGAGAAATGGAATAAACTCAGTTTCTTATAAAAGGGGGAAAAAAACCCCACCCCCTCCAATGATGTTTTGTAACACCAGCTAGTCTTTGTGGACTGTTATTAACAACTCTTTCTGACATCTGGAGCATTGAACCAGATTTTTTTAAGGTCTCTGGTATGTATGTGGTGTACAGAGGGGCTGGAAATGGTACATCTTCTGATCGTTTTCTTCCACTGCAGAAGGTTTTCTGTGTAGCTTTTGTGTTGTTGTATGTTTCAGCACTGCTTTATTTTCTCTAAATATTTACATTATTATTGTTACACTAGAAGGAGAGATGCTTCTTTGTAAATAACTGTCTTGATATGAGCATTATAGTACAGATCACATTTCATATTGGATCAAGGCCTAAGCTGCAACATGAACCACAGAACCCAATTTTACCAATTGTTTCTTTATTCCATTCATTACACGTGCCCAACAACAGAGCTATGTCTGCACACTGCTGGGAGTGTTTGGAAGTAGGAGTGTTTGGATATGCACGTATGGTTTGGGCACATTACTGCTTCAAGTAAAAGATACTTGTGTTCAACTTGGGAAAGCCCCCTTAATTTTCTCAGTGTTTTCTGTTTAATGAGGATAATGAACCTTTTTCCAGAGGCATGCTAGTGGGTAGCACGCTTGAGATTCTCTCCTGCATCTACTGAGGATACATACGTTTAGATGAAGCTAGAATTGTGCTAAATCTCCTATGGCAAGGAATGGACAGAAATAGTATGAATCCTTTTCACAAAACCTGTTCCATCAGACAGTGGAGTAAAAGCTTTTTACTTACCTCAAGCTGTTAAAGGTTTAATGAGGTAATTTCACAGTGGGAGAGAAATGGAACCAAGTGATTCTGCCTGTTGAAGTCTAATAACTCCTTCATTTAAAATCAGAATATTCACTGTAAAGTGTTAGGTTTTTGATTGGGCCATATTGTTTAGTGCTATTAATGGCGTCTTCTCATACAGAAAAGGGAATTGCTCTTGAGAAAAATCATCTTTTGCATGCAATTGTAGCAAGTGGAACTGGATGATTTCCCCTTCCCTCTTTTTTTTTTTTTTTTTTTTTTTTTTTTTTTTTTTTTTTTGTTGTTGTTTTAGTTGCTTAGACTTTTTACAGCATGAATTACGTTAATTTTCGGTCAGGGTTATGAAGATGATGAGAGAGCATTGTCCTAGTTAGATTCCTGGAGTATGCTGTGGGTGAAAGTTTGAGAAGAGTTAATTGCCCATCTTGTAGTAGAAGAAAATAGGAACAAGCTGGATGGTTGTCCCAAAGAGCCAGAGCAATGTGCTGTTTGCTAATAACTAGATAAGCAAGGAAAAAGGGAATGCATTAGGATTTCTCATCTTTCCTTATCACGTTCTTCATTGGTACAGAGAATGTAAGGGAAGTGCGTACAGCGTGTGGCATTTTAGGAGAGGATGGTTTTTCATTTCCTCCAGCACTTCCACAGGGCTTGTTCTGTGTCTGCTCTCGGTGGTTTCTGTTCACTGATTGCCTGGTCCCAGCAGACTTTTTGTCAGATTGGCTTATGATCAGACCTTCGAGTGTAATTCTATGTAATAATACTTGGAAAGGAGGTGCAGCTTTTAGGAGTGTAGCGGTAATCCTACTGGTTTTAGTACTGGCCTCTTTTTTGGTAACAATGAAAGAGCTAAGTGTTTATAATGCTTCACCTTTTGGGGAGAAAACAATTTCATTAACAGTTTACTCAAAGGCTAATCTTACGTTTGCTAGTTCTGGGTTCCACTTGTAAGCTCCTGGGATTTCCTCTTGCACTCATAAACTATGGAAACAAAGACAGCTTTAGCTCTAGAGCATGTTGGTGTGTTTGCATTGCTGTTGTGCAGTGTTTGTTCCAGAATTTGCCCTTGGAATTACGCCTGCCTTATACAAAGGTTACATAATATACTTGTAAGCTGCACAATACTCAGATAATAAAATAATACACACCATAGTTATGTATGGTTCAAGTATACACATTATGAACCTACATAGTCTTTTTTGTGTTCAATTATATGTCCTTTTGATATCTTGATCTTACTGCCTACTTTCCAGTATAGGTGGCTCTGCCTTTTATCATGGATGTAATTTTGTCTTGTAGGTCTTTTTTGTACGTTACTGTTATGCTGGCAGGGATTTTTCATACATTTGTCATGTGTTGCTCTGACTTGATATTGCTGCTGTAGGATTTGGTTTCAACTGTAAAAGGAAAAAACACTAAATTTTGAAATTCTTGCTTTGTGAGTAGAAAGTCTTATTTATTTTGGAGTTTATTCTCTTTGAGAAGGATATTCATGTATGGCTATTGTAGGACTTTGTTAGTAGGAAAGAGCTGTGTTGAGAAAACAAGCTGCTTCTACTCTGTCTCTCCAGGATGTGCTGATGTAGTTTGTATTTCTTTAAAATCCAGTATTTGTGTAATTGAGTTGTTGACCGTCTTCACTGAAGAACCATGTTAATCATGACAGACATGGTTGTTTTTTCAGAGTTGAACTATTAGCTTAGAGATATTTTCCTGGTAATTTCTTGACTGCCATTAAACAACATGTGTTTTAACAGAAAAATATTTCTGGAAGGTTGTGTGCAAGAGAAGGTGGGTGCTTTATTTGGGTGACAGTGGGCAAAACCATCCACGAGATGGCATCCTTTCTCCTGCTGCTGGAGAAAACTGGTTTTCTGCTCCAGTCTGGCAGGCTCAGCCTGATGTAAAAACCATCACCTGGGCACCTTAAGAAGGGTCAGCTAGTCTAAGGAAAATTGTTCATTGTTGCTATCAAATCTTCTAAAATCTGTTTAATGCTACATGCATGCAATCACTGTCTCCTTGTCCAATACTTAGGGTAGTAACTTGGTATGAAGAAGATTTGTGTATATTTCTCTAATGGCATACAGAGTAGAGTGTTTTTCCAACCAACTCTGTAAACTTTAAATTTACACCATGCATTCTTCATTTTGTCTTGTTTAATAGGAGTTCTTCAAAGCCTGGTTCTTTTCTCCCCACCCCAAGCCTTAGAATTGCATCTTACAGAGCAGCACTGTTATTGTTCTGACTTTCCCTTCTGCAGCATGTAGAAGATACCCAAATAAAAAATGAGGGTTCTTGTTCTGTGAGCTTTTAACCTAAATAAGCCTTTTTTGCTGCTGCTTGTCTATGTTTGGCTGGTATTGCCTTTGTTCTCTAATGAATTAGCCAGGTGATTTTGCTATCCATAAACAGATACACCCCGGAGTACAGAATGATGCAAAATGATGTGCATCAGGTATGTTTTAAAGATGAGGCGGTTAGTAAGTCAGATACTGAAGATACTGATAGTCATTGATAGCAGCTGACAAGGGTTAATGCTAGATTTATCTTTGTATTTATCCATAAGTGGCAGAAGATTGCAAGTTTTGAAAGGTTGAAGTTTTGCTGAAAAGTTATGCAAACTTGTGAAGACTGACAGGTGGATCACAAGCAACAACTTCAGAGGAGTTTTAGTCCAAGCATTTTTTTTTTTTTTGAGAGAATAAATAGTAATGTGTGATGTGGGGTTTGTTGAGTTTTGTTTGTTTGTTGGGTTTTGTTTGGAAGTAGTGACTATATGAAGTTTTTACATTTTCACCTCGTGCGCTCAAAGATCTTATTTTTTATATCAGTGATAGATTTTTGATGTTAGAGTAATCAAGGATTGGAAGGCGATCAAATATATTGATAATGACCTATTTAAGTAGGTCTTTCCTTTTTGGGGTACCATGTTCTGTTGCAAATAGTACCGTCRGCTCAGGCTCGGTGTTTGTGTGTGGAAGATAAAGCAAAAGATTTTGTTCATACTACTTTTCAGAATCATTTTCCTTTTTTCCATGCCCATCACAGGGAAGCAATGGAGAGATCAGCTGTCCTTTTCTGAAGGGCCATGGAATACAGTATGGAAATTAAAGGTGAGGCTGACGTATCAGAAAGAAGAGTAGTGTGCTTGGACTCTTCTGTGTTGCTCAGAGGCTCCAGTTATGGTCTTGGACATTCTTGAGTTGCATCTAATTGCAGTTATATTGGAAGGCAGGTCTCAGCCCCCTGATGCCTACGCTGTAAGGCTGACCTGGAGGGACTCTTGGGTTTAATGAAGCATGGATTGGAGAGTGCCTATAGTCGTCCTTCAATTTGGAAGGGTAAATTTAGTTGGCTTCAGTGGTGATATCGCATTAAGCTGCTATAGCTGTTTCGCATGCTTGCTGTCCAGGCCTGAAAAGAGAAGTGCAGATTTGACAGGAATTCAGGCCAATGCTTAAGGACCATTTTCACTTAGTGGAGCCTGCCAGCTGCAGACAGCAGACACTGATCTGCTGACCTGTCGCCTGGAGCCAAAGAAGTGAACCTGTTAATGCTGACCTGGTTTTCTTTCTGAAACATCTGTGGGCTGGCTGGCTGACAAATCTTGGGGACTAGCTTCCTGCAGTGTCTGAGACCAATTAAGAAGAGGAGATAGTGTGAATGTGTATGCATTTCCTCTCTAAGAAAGGGTTTAATTAAGTGGCAAGCATCTCTATTTAGTACAGTGGTTAGCACAGTTGTAATTTGTAATTACACAGGTGCTACACTCAGTACGGGAAGTCCTTCTATGCAGATTCTGCTTTTGGAGTTGGGGGGAAGGGAGGAGAGAGGGAGGGAAAAGGGAATCAGATTTCTTGATTCTGCATTTAGTGGTGGATTAGTGCTCTTTTTTTTCAGTGAATAGAAGAGAAGGGAGAATATTGGAGTTCTCTACTTTCCTTTTTGAATCTTGATTAACTATGCTTAGCTACTCTGCACTCTCTTCCATCCAAGGCATTGAATATCTTTGCAGTAGTGAATGAAGCTCATAATCTTCTCCTTTCTCACAAGGTAGTAATTTACCTTTCTCTGAATGTCCATTATGAATAAGTGGTTACTGGTTTTTAAAAAAAAAAAAAAAAAATCTGTTGACAGATATACAAAGCAGTGCATGTTGAAATAATTTGAATTGCTCATATGCGTTTCTGGATACTTAATTAACTGCAACCTATCAAGACAAGACTGGGGGTTACTGTTGCTAGTTCCAGTAATGCCATAATTCTGGCATGATAGCTCCATAGTTGAGCAAATATTTTTATTGGAGTAGCCTGTTGTAGCCCTCTGGTCTTTTGTCACCAAGCAAGAAATTGATCTAATTAAAAGCRTTTGATGCTGGCTGCTGTCTGTAACTGTACCACTGACCTGAACTTAAGTGCTAATTTCTATGTTTGGGAGGGTGAGGGGGTGGGTTTGTCTGGGTTGGCTAATGGTGGCCCCCTACTTTAGACCTAAGTCCCTAATTGGAGAAGAAAATTAGAATTAGCATAGTATGAGGATACTCAAACTTCATTTTATACATCTAAGTTTTATGTAAATGATTGTAATTTATGATCTGTGAACATACTGAAAATTGCATGACTGCTGTTCACGAGATTCTCAGTGTAAAACAAGCTGTCTCATCACAGTGGGAATTCCCAGGGCACCAAAAAGGGAGATAAACACTATGTAGGGGGAAACACTAATTAAAAAAACCCCACCAACAAACAACGAAAACCAAAACAAAAAAAGAAGCCGTGCTTATTAGAGAAACTTYTATAGTTATGAGGTCTCAGCTTACCTCATGGAAAGATTATCTGCTGTTGTCCTGTATAGACACAGTACTACGTTTTAGAGTTACTTTTAAGAGCATAATTTTGTCATCAAAAAATTTGCCTTCCACTGAAGTTGAAGGTTTGATAAATGTTAAAGAATTCACTCTGTGAAGGGGGCCAATGTATGCAGGTCGCTAATATTCCACAAAATCCTTCAAAATAGGACTTTCTGCTGGCTTCTGTACAGGGATTAATGTCGTGTGAATTTCTCTTGCATAGTCCTGCCAGGACAAGTTAGTCTCAACTCAGAGCAGTTCTGCCATTCCTGTCACCTGGGGCTTCTGACTCAAGTGTCTGTGTGAAAATGTTCTGTTCCTACCTAGTACTTTATGGTTCTGTGAGCACTGCAGCTGAAAGAGGTGGTCCTGCATAGCAAAAAGTAATCTAGAATGGAAAACAGCTTTCAGCCAGATTGGTTCCCTCATCCGGTTTACTGTGTGGGTGCATAAATACTTGTGCTGTTCCAAAGCAGGGCAGAGGAAGTGGCAATGAGCAGCCAGGGTTGGAAGGGATGATGAGGATAATCATTTTGTTTATTTAGAAATAAAGGTTACATGCTCAGTGTTTTTAGGACTTAGTATGTGTGAAAGATGAAAGCATTGCTTTAGAAGCATTTAAAATCTTCTTGAGGGAGAAGTGCCTGAGCAGTTCCAAAGGGGACCTTTGTCTTTAGAGTGAGGTAGAAGTTTCAAGAGAAAACTAATTGTGGTTGTCTTACAGTAATTGTATGTGTACTGAAGCCACCATTCTTTACATAGAGAAGTCTTGGAGGAAGCTGTCACCTACTGAATGTGACATGCAGCATATGCTGGAGTATTGTTCTAAGCTCTTCTGTTCTTCATTATCCTGGTATCTTATGTTAAAATGTACATTATTCTTCACTTTCCGCGGTGCCTTAGGTTTTATCTTTCCTTGACAGAATGCTTTTTGTGCGTGGTGGGGAGAAAATGTTCCTTTGTCATCTCAAAATCTGAAGCTCCAGTTTTCAGAGTAGTCAGAATGCAGTTTTGGGAGACTTCAGGCCATGTTTGGGTGTTGGAAGGGAGTAATGTATTTAAATGTGATGTTTGGAAGCCTGATGTCAAATCTGTGCTTTAGCCAGAGTTTAGTCTTCTCCCATTCTCATGGTGTTGATCCACTTAATTTTAATATGGCAACCATCTGCGCCTCTTTTCATAGATTTCTTAAAATATTGTAGGTCTTTTCCTGCCAGTACTTCACTGAAATGCTGGGCAAAGCTTCCTGCCATATTTTCCTATCCGATATTAATTTTCTCCAAAAACACTGTACTTATCTCTGATGATCAAAGATATTAGTGTTCTTTCTCCTTTGCCATTAATACTTTTATTTCCATTTGAATATATCAGAGTAATAAGTCTTGAGGCTAAAGGAGAAATAGGAAGAGTGTAAAACATAATGGACGAGCACCTGACATCTAGGCAGACTGAGGCTGTAATGTATAATCGGAGAATCAGAGTAAGAAGTAAGCAAGCTCACATCAAAAATATGTCTGTCGTTGCTTTGCATTTCAAAGCTCTGGGAACAGTTAAAGAGACTGTCTTTCTGGGATCACAGACTAGCATTCTGGAGACAGAGAAAACTATTGAACAATAACTTAGCACACTATCCGTCGTCTTTGTTGAAGAATAATTTGAGGAACTTCGGTAGTTCGCCTACAGGAATTGTATGGAGACTAAYGAAATCAAAGAGAAAAGATGGACCATTCTTACTGGGGGAATAAGAACTTTATTTTGGAAGTGAAGATGCCAATGGACCCTTTTTTCACTGGAAAATATCACTTCTTTTTCCATTGACTCTTTTTATCAGAATATAGAGCATTGTCCCAGCTTGAATATAGAGTGCATTTCCCAAACCCATAAACTTAAGGCTCTTTTTCTGCTAGGAACAGGAGTGGTTTTATAAATGTGTGCTGGTGTTGTCTTCTGCATAGCAGGTGATTCATTTGCCACGGGGGACTCCCCAGTTAGACATTTCATTTTGTGTTGCTGCCGTATTTCTTGCAAGGAGTGTTTGAGATGCTGCGGGTAAAAGTAGCTTGCTTTCTTCCAGCATATAGTGACCCATGTTACGTGTAAACGGCTTGAACTTAGGTGCTCACTCTGCTGTGAAGGAGAAGCTTTCAAAAATATAGATGCTTTTATAAAGAGCCACTTTCCTTACATTAAGCAGTCCTGTTTGCCTTAAAGTGAAATTATCATTTAAATAGCAGAGACTAATCAGCAAGGGGATGGTTTGCTACTGTCAGAGAGCTCAAATGCTCGTGCTTGATTTTCATTCAGCCTCTCATTTGGTCATTTCCACAGACCCAATAACCACTATAATCTCTAGCTCATTTTTAATTTTACCTTTCCATTTCCATTTTAGCATCTTTCAGTATTTCAGTTCTAAATTTTCTGCTGGGGCTGTCGATGTGCTATGCCTTCCCTCTCCCTTAGATGTGCAGTGTATTATACCTCATTTATCTCCAAAGTTTTGTTTTTGCAGGGAAACTTTTAAACAAAATGTAAAAATGGATCCTGTACATGCTTACTGAGGATGATTTTGTCTTAGCATAGCAATGCCTTTTTCAAAACCATTCTCAAAATGCACAGGCCTCTTCTAAGAAGAAGCAAAACAAAATGCGTCAGTAAGTATTCAAACTCTTGTACTGAGCTACTCCCTTGTACTAGTGGGCATGGCCTTTATCTACAGGGCAAGGAATCTACCTTCTTCATTGGATCAAGGAGTACCAAGATGGATTGTGCCAGAGTAACGTAACAGCTTTCTTTGTCTGGAGAAGTCATTATCTTATCAAATAAAACACAATAGATCTTATTTATTTGAACTTCACTGAAACATTTGATCAAGAGAGCCTCCCTATACTTACTTGGGAAAGTATAAACCATGCGGGAGAAGATGGAAATTAATAGAAGAACCGTGGGGTGTATAAGGAATTGTTTAAGCAGGACTAGATTTAGTATTGTTGAAAGGAAAATGTGAGGATAAGTAGAATTCCTCAAAGATGAGCCTTAGGATCTGCTTTATTTAGTATTTCTGTTAATGGTTTTGGTGCAAAAATTTGGTGTGTGCTGATAAAACTTGGCTAATGATGCCAAGTTCAGAGGATTCATAAACACACAAAAGCTGGATATGCAGAACTAAGTGACCCTAAGGATTAGAGTAAAGAAGTGAGACAAAATTCAGTGAAACGAAACACAAGGCTCCACGGAATTCGGAGCTGAATACAAACTTCTTTTGTAAAATGTGGCACATGCAGTGGAAAGGACTAGAAGGGCTGTGTACTTGTTTACAATAGGACGGCTGTTAATTCTCACATATGGGATGCACCAAGAGAAAAACTTCCATGGAGGTGGAAGTGTTCAAGTGCCTCTGTAGATGGCCTGGGAGATAGATGCTTCTCAGAGTTCTGGTCATCCACTGTGGAGGAAGATAGTGGGAACTAAATGCAGAAAAGGGTTGCTGGTAGGAGCCTGAGAGCCCCCTGAACCAGCGGTGAATGGAAGGACTGGCCTCCTTCAGCACAGGCTGGCAGGAGATGTAATTGCTGCCAAGAAATACATGGATGGAGGGGAGGAGAAGGAAGGGGGATCAATACCAGTGAGAAAAAGAACCATCTATACTAAAGACTGGCATTGGCATTTAAATCAAATTGCTGTAACCCTGCCATGAATACAGCTAGAAGGAGGTTCTAACTTTTAGAAAGACTAAGTTCTGAATGCAGCTTCCAGTGGAGTCAAAAGTACACAAATTACTGCTTCTAAGTTGAAGCTCCAGAAAGTTATGGAAGAGATGACTCGAGTTCATAATAGCAAAGGACTAGACAGGACCTAAACTATAAGATCCTTTTCAGTCCCACTTCTATGGGAATGCATATGTACCAATCTGTAAGCAAGGGAATGGGCTCAAGAATAGGAAGAGTGGAGCAGTATATTTTAGTTTGGAATTGCAGTCATTGTTTAATACCAGGATTCTGAAAACTGCAGTTGGGAAAGAGTGGGGGGGTTTAGTGAATAAAAGTAGACCTTGTCCATCTTTCTGCCCACACAGAACAACAACTGTGGACAGGGACCTGAAGTGTGAGAACAGCTGACCTTTGTTCATGTTGAGAAATAAGCAGTTTGCTGAAAAATGTGCTGAACTATTAAGAAGAGTTTATCTGCCAGTGTAGATAAGACCAAAATATTTATTTGTATTGTCTGAAAAGCTTTTCTGAGCCTATTTGGTGCAGGTTATCTTGATGGCATTTTGAAAATGATTCACTCCTGGTTAGTGCTTAACCTCATCAATGCCTAGAGCAAGGATTCATACTTCTGATGGTAGCTAGGAAGGTGCTACTTTAACCGCTTGTCTTTGGTTTGTCATCAGTGCAGGGGGGAGTTCTGTACTGGATCAGCCAGGAAAGGTCTAATTTTCAGTTTTAATTGTACTTAATAGGGTAGCTAGCATAGCAACATCAAGATGGGGCGGGAGAAAATTGGAAATGTATGAACAATAAACTGTTTCAGTTTTTCAGCATCTTTAAAATGCTCCTAGCTCTGACAAGCTAGCTTAAATGCCTTGCGATGATATTATGTAAGCCTTGTCCTTAAGCTTCAATCTTTCTTCCCTTGGGACCTCTTTGCCAGTGAATGTATTTGACCAAAGCACGTCCTTACCTGGGCTATATTCTCTTTCCTCACAAGCTAYGTTATTAAAGGGAATATGCTTGTAAATGTACCTTTGTGCATGCATTGTTTGGAGAGAAAAAATTAATGTGGCTTGTAGTAGCAAAAGCACTGCACAATATTTTCAAACATTTCTTAAAGGGCATAGTAAACTTGAAATTCTAGTGAGTTAAAAGATTAATGTGATAAGTGCCTCGAGGTTCTCTTGAACTAGCTGTAAGTGTTGTTTGTTATTTTAAAATAACTTACAGCACAGAAATTGCCATGCTGGATTGGATTATTTACTGATCCATCTCTGGTCCAGTGTCAGAGACAATGGTATGCTGGTGTAGACAGGAAAATCCAGAATAACGTGCAAGACATGAAGCAGACTTTTAGAATGAAAGTTTGTTAACTCTCATCAGCATGGATTTTACTTAAGCATAAAGAATTTTATTTAGTGTCCCCCCACCTTTTTAAAAGTAAGAACTCCTGCAAATGGGAGATATTATGCATAGAATAAATAAAAAAAATGTTTTGCTTTGATACTCTTTCAGTTATAGTCTTTCTTATTTGAAACTATATGCAACAAAGTTGTAAAGTATTGGCGAGAAGTGAGATTCTTAAATTGCTGCTGTTTCTATAAATGATGCCTTTTTATCTTGCAGTTCTGTTTGAGGAGACAAAATGAAAAGTATTTTTTGTCTTAACCTTGTGATTTGATTTTTACTGTGTGGCTGCTCCTTCCTCTATGTACTATGCTGTTAAGTGTGTTATGCAGGTTTGTTGGTGTATGTCTCTCTTCTCCCTGAACTGATGAGGAAGAACTGTAAGCCAGAAAGTCCGGCCTGGAGTGAGCTGCCTGAACAAGAGCAGACACCGCACCAGGCTGTCAAGAGAACTGGGCCCGTGATAACTGGCAAGATTCCTGTTTTGAAAGCAAGGATGGGAGGTGTTGCGGGCTGAGTGGGTCCCTGTGTTTAGTGAACACCTGGAATCAGTTAGAGTCTGGATGTTATTTTCAAAGTGCTGACCTGAACAGTTGAAATAAGGCTCCTGTTTTCAAATGAAGCTTTCTTTGGGGTTAGAATTGCTTGTAGAAAATGGAGCCAGGCCTTTTCAGCAGAAAGAAGATAAAACGTGCCCAACTATTCTGCATAGCCAAGGCAGTTAAGAGGTGGACGTGTATGGAACCTTCTTTCTCTCCCTGGCACTGATGTAAAATGCAGGGAGTGCATTGGCAAAGCTTATTTTTTTGATCTTTTTTTTTTTTTTTTTTTCCTCCTAGTGGCTGCTGATGCACTAAAATTTGTTCTGCACTTATTTTGCTCATCACCTGGCAGCGATAAGTTTCTTATAATGAAGTCATGTCTGTTGCAGAATGTCATTCTTGTAAGAGGATGATACATTTTGGAATAGCATGTTAGAAACCTCTGCACATTGAAGCAGCTCTCAACTTTTACTGCCTCTTGCTATAAATGGAAATAGGATCTGTCTCAGAGCCTGACCTTCCAACGTGGGTACAGTTTTGGCTTTTCTAGAAATGTATTTACTTGAAAACTTGAGCATCTCTTCTTTCCTTTTCTAGTACCACTTTGACTCAATCCTTACCCGCTCCCTTTCTCTATGTTATTCTCAACTCTCTTGTCAGCAAAGTTAACAATTGCTATGCCTCTTTGTGGGGAGTAACGAGGAACTATTGCAAGAACCATTTTCTAGCACAAGTTGTTCTTGCTGGAATTGCTTTTGAATTCTCATTACTTGTTTAAACTTTCTTCCAGAGATACTCTGATATGAACAGTGTAGTGAAAGGAAGATCAATCTTTTGGGTAGGAAGAAATACGAAATTCTGGATTTTCCTGAGTTATACCCTGCTGACCAAGTTAATTTATTTTCTGTTTTAATGAAACAATCATTCTCTTTCTGTGGTACACATGAAGCTGTTCAGTGAGGGCTTGAAATCCTACTAGCTTTTCTAAGAAGGACAGAAGTAGGATATCTGGCTTTGACTGAGAATGTGTTCAGTATCAGTATCCTCAATTAGAGAAATCAGCTGTTCATCAGTTAGTTAGCTTGGACAGTTTTTGGTGATTCTTCACAGCTCTGCTATAAGAAGATGATGCTTTAACCTAGTGATGAATTTTTTTTACTCAGTTTTGCTAGTACATTTGCAAATAATATTTCTGACTGTATGCTCTTTGTATTCCCAGAGTTAAAGCTTTGTCGCATCAGGTGGTTTTCTGCAAATTTAGCAGCCAAGGTTGATGGCATCAAGCCTATTTTGTGACAAGCCTTTCATTTAGGCCTGATGGTTTCCAGTGTGACTTTGGCAAAGACATCATCTGCCTTCTAGATAGCTGGCCCATTTGTCAAGGTGACAGAACACCTATCGGCTCACCTGTCTGCAAGTGGCTGGCAAGGGGAAATGCAATTGGCACTTTGTAATAACTGATATATTTGGAAGGCTGGTAGAGAGGAAGAATGAAAAAGTGCTCTGAATTTGTTTTTTTTTCCAATTGGGTAGACATAGGTCTTGGAAAATGCGTGTGCTCCTGTCTATATGGCTTATGATAGCTGCTGAAGATAAACATGCTATTTCTCAATGTTAGTCTTTTGACTGTAATTAGATATTTAAAATAGCTTTTTTCTAAAATATTTGTCTGTTTCTTGTATCCTGTACTGTTCTTTTCAATGATGGTGTGCCTAGGTCAGTAGTGTTTCATAGAATCATAGAATACCAGGTTGGAAGGGACCTGAAGGATCATCTGGYCCAACCTTTCATGGCAAAAGCACGGTCTAGTCAAGATGGCCCAGCACCCTGTCCAGCCGAATCTTAAAAGTGTCCAATGTTGGGGAAAAGTTTGGAGGCTACAGATTAAACCCTTAACTTTGCTTTAGAGTCAGCCATTCTGTTTTATGTTTTCATGATGTATGTTGGTCAAGTATTTGCCAGAAGTGACTTTCATGGACAGTGTTAAAAGAACTGCACTTTTGTGTCTAAGATTGTAAGGGCTACAAAATATTTATTTGGCCCTTCAGAATTGAAACATCAGAAGGACAGTTACCAAAGTTTTAGCATCCATATCAGTCTATGGCTTTTGTGAGGGAGAACGGGATGCTTTTGGTAGTAAGTTGGGATTCAGATCTATCATGTAGGGACTAAATCACTACGTGATGGAATTGTATCTGACAAGAATCTTGCCGATGGCCTTAAATTGCACGTGGGTTTTCGTAGTTTTAAGGAGCTGTCTCTCACTAGGTTGTTTCTTATCCTTTTCTGTGCTTGATAATTTGGGGTGGTTAGGTTTGTATATGCTGTCCCCTGCATTTCCCCTCCTTGCTGTGCTAGGGGAGTTTAAGGGACTTAGCTGAAACGAGAAGGAAATAACTACCTTCTCCTCCTCCACAAACTGCTGTGTTTGTCAGAGGCAGCTTGAGGGCCCAGGTTGTCTTGCTGTTGTGGAAGAGCTGCAATTCCCTTCTGTCTGAACAATAAGCTTTGTATCTGTTTGTACAGTAATGAACTGCTTTTGTTTCCTTCAGAAACGTGCTCTGCTGTCTGGAGCGTTTCCATTTACAGGCAACCCTTGCCAAATTAATTTTATTTAATTATCTCCCAGGGCTAAGCTTGAATACATTTTGTGTTAAATTCACCGTTTCTCCCTCTTCTGAACGAAATGGACTTAATATCCTTGCTAAAATCTGATTAAAACTAAAATTGAGTTTTTTGAAGTCTGATTATCCCATGAAATGGAATTTTTAAACCTAATTATGAATGGATTTGCATACATTTTTAGCACCATTGAAAAGAAAGTTGAAATAAATTTATTAA
This sequence comes from Phoebastria nigripes, assembly GCA_035582835.1. Taxonomy (NCBI): domain Eukaryota; kingdom Metazoa; phylum Chordata; class Aves; order Procellariiformes; family Diomedeidae; genus Phoebastria; species Phoebastria nigripes. Next base: position 2,110,346 of record JAYKAV010001665.1, read on the forward strand.
TGAAATCCTCTTCTGCAGCCTCTTTGGGCCGTGACGATTGCTGGAGAGTGAGGGAGGAGGAGGGAAGGTGACAACAAAAACCCTCCCTCTTTTAAAATACACCCTCTCCCCCCGCCCCAAATTAACTCCAGAGCTGGTTTGACCCTGTCTCATTTTTATTCCTCTCTGCCACACAGCCCAATTTAGGTAATTGATGGCCTTTCAGAGGGTAACTACACAGTTGAGCTGGTTTCATGTATTTAAAGCCTTTGTGCTTTCTGAAGGGAGAATGTTGGGGTTGGGGGGGGGGCAACATTTGTTTCAACTATTATGTTCTTCCCCTTCTTTTCTGAGGTAGCCCTGATACAAAATCAATAGGCAGCTCTCATTTCTCCTTTCTGAGAAGCTGTATATTTGAGCATTTATTTTAAGTCTGATAAAAAATGGATAGTTTCACAGACYGTGGTAATGTACACATAGGATTTGTGATTGTTTATGTACTTCCCTGGGTTTGAAGCAAAAAGTTTCTTTGTAGGATATATTTGAATCTCTCACTACAGTAATTGTGCCCATTCCCTCAGGATTTTGGAAGTGGTCCTCTATGGAAAAAGGAGTGCCAGTGGAGGATGTATCTGCTTGTCTGAGTCCAGCTTTTTGAAGCAGGTGCAGAGGGCAGCAAGATGCCTATGCAGAGAGGTATTGGTTTTACGTGGAGGCTTGTACTATTGAACCTTTCTGTATGTTTCTCGCACTGATTGAAAAGTTCATCTCCTTACATGAAAGGTAGAACTTAAAGATGTGGCCTCTTTTTTTTTTTTTTTTTCTGTCAGTCATCCTCTTACCCAGGGTTACAAAAAGCTCTTTGCACTGCATAAGCATTAGTTACAGAATTTTAAGAGTGTCTTTTCTCTGTCATATGCTGTGTGCAGATTTTTTTTTCTTATCAAAAAATTATAGTAAATGTGGTAGAAAAAAGGTGTTTTGGCAACTCAGAAATCCTGGACTTGGTGCATGACTCTGCAAAGAGTAAATGCTCAGCATGTGGCCAAGTGTTCTGTAAGCATTTGCAAAGTTACTTTTCAGCAGAGGGACTTGTTTTCCATATGCCTTTGTGTTTTTGTTTTAATCCTGTCTTTGCAAAGGTTAAGTATGAAACATAGTGGAGGTATCAAGTTCTACAAGAAATGTGTAATTCTGGCACTGTTTCTTTGAGATGCTTCTGAAGTGGGGAGTTTTATGAGGGAAGCTGTGGTTCAGCAGAGGAGGGAGGATTGAGCTGAGATTGGAGAATGCTTTTAGCTGGCATATGCTCAAGTTATAAACCAGAATGGTTGAAGTAAATTAAAAATTTTCTCAGTAACATAACAGGAAAACTTGAGAATTCAGACAAGCTTAGGAGGAAAGAAGCTAACTGAGGTAGCTCTGCACCAGTGACTTTAAATTGTTTTGTGGTTTAATGGCTGCGGCTTTTATTTGTGCTTGCACACTGAAACTATTGTCCAAAGTAGACACCTTTAGCATCGGAGTTATATAATACTTACTGTATAAACAGGACTCCCATTTACACTTAGGTTATAAATGCTTTGCAGTATCTTCCCAGTCAAGCTCAAGTGGAATCTGAGTAGTTAGGAACATCTGATGCACCTTTCCTCAAGTGTGTATCTGTTGTACAAAACTGCAGTCACACCAGCAATGAGCAGAATCAGGAAGCTGCAGATCCTGGAGGAGCTAGGAGGAGGAGATCTCCAGTGGGGTAGACACTGTGAAGACTTCTAGAAGGATGGTTTTTAACTCTTTATTGTTGTCTCGTTGGTTCTGTACCGTCCGCTCAGCAAAGAAAAAGTAACTGGTTGTGGGTAATCCTGTGTGCTGTAGCATACAGTGTGATGAAATAAGATAAATGTGCACGCAAGGAAGGATGCAAAAGTGGTGTGAAATGGGGGTGTTTGTTTCTTTTAATGGAGAGAACAGCTAGCTCTTTCTCTTCTGTGAATACACATCAAATTTTAAAACTGTTTAGCATCTAATTTTATTAGTGCCTCCCCTAGTAGCTTCAGGCATTGAAAGTGACTAAAACTTGCTGATAGCAGTAAGCCAAGGTGGTGTCAAAGTGCTTGTGACACCAATCCAGTCTTTGTCTTAATCCCAGTCACAGGAGCCTGTGGCAAAGACATAGGGAAGTCATAATTGCTTTTGGCTGCTCTGAACCCTGTGCTTGATGCAGGCAGCTGAGCTGATGTACTGGTTTGTGAGAGCGAGCTGGCAAAAGGAGAACAGTAATTGCTGAAATGCCACTGTTTACATCTTTAATGCGATTACACTATAGCAGTTCCACTTTCCGTGAACAAGTCTTTAAGTCTGCTTCTATTTCTTTCTGACATGAATTATTCATTATTTATGGATGATGGTGATTGGAGTTTGGCTTTCACAGGCAGGTTTATTATATCCACTTAGCACTGACTGCTTTGGCATGCTCTAAGATTCAGTTATTTTCCCAGCATTTGTTCTTAATGTTCATCATTCTTCTTGATGTTAAAACTTTCGCAGTATGTAATCCAACTCTGGTTTTGGGAATGAGAGACTGAGGGGGTGGGGTGAGTTGGTTTTGTGGTGTGTGGTGTGGGTTGTTTTTTTTTTTTTGTGTAGTGTTTGTGTTGGTTTTTTTTGTTTGGTGTTTTTTTTTTTTTTTTTTTTTTTTTTTTTTTGTGGGAAGCATAGGAAGAGCTTTTTATTTAAATCTGTGCTTATTGCCAAGGCTGAGGGCAACTGTTTTATTGTCACGGTGTGCCAAAGGACTTGGATATGAGGCACTTTATATGTGCGGCTTGGGAGATTTGGATGTTAAGGAAAGAAAGCAGAATTTCAAAATGAGGTGGGATTGATGTGCTCTGCCCTTGAGGGAGAGTGGTTCTGAGGGCTGATGAGATTTGGCATTTTGTACCATCTTTCTGTAATACTGGGGTGCCAGCACCACTATAGCAACAATGACACTCTTTGGGTTCTTCTATTCTAATGACTTGTGTCCATAGTTTGTACTGGGACTGCAATGTTTAGGTCTTGGTATGTCTCATGTTTGTTAGTAGATGCCTAGAGCTGATGTGTTAATGGGCTTCTATAAAACTTTTGGTCTGAAATGTTACTTGTCCTTCACTTTGAATATTAAATTTTTAGAAACTTTAAAAAAAAAAAAAGTATGAGAGAGAATTACTGCATTTGTTTAAAGTTCTGAAAGCTTTTTTTAGCTAAACAGTTCAAAGAGCGCATCTCACTAATCAGAGGAATATTTTTGCGTCCCCGGGGTGGTCACAGTGTTTTAATTGGAACTCAGGCTTCTTTGAAGTCCTTTTTAATCCTTCCTGAGCTGGGGGAGAGGGTTTGAAGGCAGCACTGTAAATCTGAAATTTCTTCGTTTTATTTACATGTGTCTGGGGACGTGTGTAATTCGTTTTCCTGAAGCTAAGCTCACTTGCCAGCTTGTGGACAGCTGAGTGAGAAATGTGCTTCATTAAGTGGGGAGGCCTGAGACAGATGGTGGGGGGTTATAGATAGTGAGCTCATGTGCTTATGGATTTGTTAAAACCAGTAACTGAGCAACAGGCTCTGAATGGTAAATGAACTCAGTGGGAAATGATGTGATAGCTAAATGTGAGGCCAGACTAAGCAAAAAGCTAGGATTTAAACTCATGTCTTAGGATTAACTTATTAATATGGCACTCAAATAGTGTTGCATGCTGATATTTGACTGCTTTACAAGTTAAGAAACAAAAGATTTAGGGTATAGCTCTTCCAGTTGATAGCTTCAATCATCCTTTAAATCAATATGGGGTTAAATTTTCTTACATTAGAGCTGAATTACAGAGTTTTTTGGGTGTCCCTGGTCAGATTGCTTAAACTCTTTGTGCCTCAGGTTCTAAAATTAAGGCCTTGCTTTGGTCTGGTTTCTAGAGAAATCTAGTCTTACCCCAAGTGTATTACGCACTTGATGTATCCACCATGCATGGAGCCTCAGTGGTAGCTGATGCCTTTTGTGCCATCTTAATACAAATAACTTGTAGGAATATGCTGCTACTGACAATGCAAGCCTTTTCCTTAGGCATTTTCTGCTATTGATTTTAATGATAAATATAATCATTTATAAGCCGTGTGTTTTCTGTACTTCAGTAAGGTTTCTAACCTCCCACATTTGCTGAAACCTAGGATGTTTCACTTTCTGCTTCTGCCAGAGGTGAGACATCTGCTGTGAAAAGCTTTGAAATTATCTTTGCTTGAGTTTGGATAGTTTTTAATTAATCGAAGTAACAGGCTTAACCTCAGTTTTCTGTTTGAAAGAATAACTTAGTATTCCAGCTGAACATATAAGCAGTATGCTTTTCATTCTTTCTAAAATTGTCATCGTAAATTTACCTGTGACTGATGTTATTGGATGATATTAAAAAAACAGTTAAAATAACTTTTACTGTAGCTTAAAGTTGCAGTTTAAAGTGGCCATTCCTCCTGTGAGATTGAAGAGGTAAGTGATTGTAATCAGAAGTAAATAAGAATAATATATGGGATGTCAAATCACTTTTWTATAAAAGTAGCTGAAAGTATGGTCTAGACTCTCACAAGGACTTGTAGGCAGTCATTAATAGTATTTCCTCTTGCTCAAGATTAGGGATTTTGTGTTACTGCTGCCTAATATTTTCAACTGATAAGAGTCTGGGAAAACAATGTGATAAATAAAGATGTTGAAAACAATACAAGAACTTAGGTAAATTAATATTCTGCAAGGATTATCTCAGGCAGGTGTCAGAAGAACAAGACTATCAATTTAGTGAAATCTGTAAAATAGTCAAATATACATATATTGTCGGTACCTAGTCTTGGTTACAGTATTCAATCCCTTTCTTATCAGACAGAAGCCCTGGTTATCTGTAAAAATTAGGTCTCTGCGTTAGTAATTTCCACGTGGGTAAAAGTTATGCCAGAAGGGTGTGTTGGATACATGTGAGTTGTGGGTTTTTTTGGTTTTGGTGTTTTTTTTTTTTTTTGTGGGTTTTTGTTTGTGGGGTTTTTATGGGGGGTTTGTGTCAGGATTACTAACTCAGTCTGTTTATTTGCATAAACATTCTTGCCTAATTTGAAAGCTAAGGAGTCAAGTTTTTTACTTGAGATCCTTCTGTTGTAGCCAGCCACCCCTGCTGGCCCTCAGCTTAGTGAGGAGCAAGTTTCTGAACTAGCTTTTATTCACTGACATAACATTTAGAAAGAGAATCTTCTCCCTGATCTTCTGGAAGTTTCATTTATTACCTTTATTTTGGCTGTCAGGACACTTTCCCAGCTTTGTGTAATCACAGTAATTGGCCTGGAATAGTTTTCAGTGTTTCTAATGATCCTCTGTTGAATGATATCTTTTTGAAAGATACAACATCTGTCTATTTGGAGTTTGTTTCCAATGAGCATATCTTTGTATTTCAGTCTGTGGTTTTCAGATACTAATTTTTTGCTTATGATTACTTACAATTATCCAAATGCGTCGAAAATTTTAGGATACCCATGTGGTTAGAATAAATAATTGGTATTCTGCTGCAATTCTGTTCTTTAGATTAGTTTGATTTACCCCCCCACTCCCCAGCCCCCTTGTGAAGCCTTAATTTTTTCCAGCAAATGGTTCACACTATCCTCTCTGCCCAACTCTAGATTGTCACAATGATTGTTCCAACTCCACTGACAAATGGAAACTATAGGAAAAACTGCCCCAGTTATGACTCCCTAAAATAAGTTCTTTTATTCATTTCATGGCATTATTTTTCCCTTTAGCTGTTGTTTTTTCTCAAATTAAGTTCACGATGGGGTAARAGACTTAAAATAGCTTTTGCTGCTGCTGCAGTAAAATGAAACATTACATTATTAAATGTGTTTATATTTTGTGCTCAAAATCTTAAGGGCAGTAGGTACAAAATTATATGCCACAATAATTTCCTTTCAGCACCATCATTAATATATTATTACATTCACTAAATTAAATTGCAAATTGAGAAAAAACATTTGCTGCTTTAATTGTAAAGATCATGCTGATACTTACTCTAGTATGTGAGCAGCAACAGCCATTTTTGAAAATCCTTTATGATCATTTCCAACTTCACTACTTCTTTGCTACTGCTGGTAAATAGCTAAAAGGTGCATTAGAAGTTTGTGTGTGGGTTTTTTTTTTCCCTGTTTGATCTCTAATCTGTGTTGGTTTTTTTGGGAAAAGTTAAGAAAAAGAACTGTTACCCACAGAACTGCTACCCACAGATGTCATCTTAGAGCCTTGAATAGTACAAGGCTAAAATTGGTTTAGAATTTCAAACTCATTGTGAATGAATCCTTAAGGTACTTAAGGATCGCCCTCCTTAATATAGGACTTTTTTTTTTTTTTTTTTTTTTTTTTTTTTTTTTTTTTTTTTTTTTTTTTTTTTTTTTTTTTTTTTTTTTTTTTTTTTTTTTTTTTTTTTTTNTTTTTTTTTTTTTTTTTTTTTTTTTTTTTTTTTTTTTTTTTTTTTTTTTTTTTTTTTTTTTTTTAGTAAGAGATGGAGCAGTGAGTTTTTTTTTTTTTTTTTTAGTAAGAGATGGAGCAGTGATGAGATACAGTCAAAAAATAGAGAAGAGTGGGATGGAGAATACAGTGCTGTGGGCAGTGCTGTCTGACTTGGAGAAGAATGCTGCTGCTGTTGTAGGAAATCTATTGGTAGAGACCAAGGATTTTCCTTGCATCATACCAAACAATGGTTTGAAAGCATTTCAAAGACACTGGTTCTTATGGATTAGTAAGTACAATAGGTTTGTTGTGCTTCCTTGATAATCTAAAAAGGGAAAAAGGGAAGACCTTAAGAACTGTTTGTTTTCTTATATTGGAAAAACATAGGATACAGAATATTTAATAGCTTTGCAGATACGCTCCATGTTTCTTGAGTTGTATATTAAATGGCATATTGTTGCCTTTATAAACTGTTTCATTTTATGCGACTGAGTTTAAGCCAAATCAAAATTCTTTTGTGTTACAGCATGATTGAAATATGTGGACTATCCCTCCCCCCTTTTTTTTTTCCTGTGGGATAAGGCATAGCAATGCATGCTGCAAGAAGGAATTGATTTCATCTGTATCAGAATACCAAAAAGATTGTTTTTTTGGTTTTGTTTAAGGAGACAGTCAAGAACAGGGCATGCTTTGATTATTTTGAAAATGTCAAGCATAAGTAAGAGTTTTAGAGTCAATACATTTTTTTATTATTCCTTATTTATGCTACAAATCATTAGCTTTTGTGCCAAAAAAAACGAAGAATGGCAGCTGAGTAGAGTGGAGAGCAAAGCATGTTTTGCTCCAGTCATACCAAGTGGTCAGCTTTGTGCTGTAATGTGAAACAGCAATTAAAGGACATGCCTGTGGGTTAGCAGCAGTACAAATTGAGCTTCTGTGTGGATATACTTGTCTTTAGTAAGAGCTCAAGGTAGTTTATTCTGTTTTTCTAGTTAACTCTCWGTTTCCCTTGCTACTTACGTACTTTCTCTGCAGTAGTACATCTTTTTTCTGTTTAAAGCATAGGTTAGTTTTGACTCTTAATGAAGTCTAGTCTTGACAGTACTAAAACAAATCTTYGAGAGAGAGCATACAATTATTCATCCACCCCAAAACCCGAAATGATGACATGATGGTGGATCTCTTGCAACATAGGTAGCCTGGACTTCTCAGCAGTTTTTGAGAGCCAGACTGACAGTTCACGTGTCTCACCCTTGAGCCCCCTTATTGCTTTTTCCATGTGGCTGAAGTTACCTGACTCATAGAGCGTAGCACTGTAAGCTCAGTGAGAGCTTGTGGATGTGTTTTGATGAGAAGACAGCTGAGCCAGTTAACAGCTTCTTGTTGAAAGGGGGAATTTCAGCAAGCTGATTCAGACCTTCAGTGGCAGAAAATGAACCAAGCAAAGCCAGTGACTGCCACTTTGCAGCAGGCAATTAGGTTTGTTCCGCTGCTCTCACCGAATTGCACCCTGAGAAGAGAAGCCTGGAAGTCTACAATGATGATTTGTATGAGCTGGACCCCTTTTGGAAAGACAACACTCTCTGGACTTGCTGTGTAAAAAGCTCTGCCATGTGCTCTAGCACTTTTTAGTCAAACTACAGAAAATTCCTTAGTTTTACCATTCAAGGCTCCAAATTGCATGTCATGTGATTCGGTATGCAATGACCTGACTTCTGGGTGAAGATTAAAAAAAAAAAAGCTGGGTATTTTTATTTTACCTTCCAAATCAGCAGGTTTGATACTACTATATATAACATTCCCTCTCCTTGAGGCCTATTAAAGCCTTTCACTTGTAAGGTTACATTCAACTACGCAATGTGTGTGCTTATGAAGTTTTTGTGATTTGTTCTGTGCTTGCTGTTAGGGCAGTGGTAGGGATGAGAAAGAAAAACTCAAAAAAGTCTATTGACTGGAATCTAAAATAGTTTGGTTTTTTCTTTTCTCCCCTCTTCAAATTATGRCTTGACTGGATTAAATTGCTAATTTTGCAGTTGCTTCAAAAGAGAYGTATCAATTGTCTTTAGAATTGTCAAGACACTTATAAACACTTAAAATGTTTTCTTACAAACAACTTTTTCTGCTTCAAGTGGTTAATCAGGACATTTGCTTTGGTAAAGAACAGTTGGATTTGTTGATTCTATCTGTACACAAATATGAAGGCAAAGAAGGCAAAGGCAGGGACTGGGAGAATGAAGAGCTGCCCACTGTAGGAGAAGATCAGGTTCAAGACCATCTAAGGAACCTGAAGGTGCACAAGTCCATGAGACCCGATGAGATCCATCCGCGGGTCCTGAAGGAACTGGCGGATGAAGTTGCTAAGCCACTATCCATCGTATTTGAGAAGTTGTGGCAGTCCAGTGAAGTTCCCACTGACTGGAAAAGGGGAAACATAACCCCCATTTTTAAAAAGGGAAAAAAGGAAGACCTGGGGAACTACAGGCCAGTCAGTCTCACCTCTGTGCCTGGGAAGATCATGGAGCAGATCTTCCTGGAAGCTATGCTAAGGGACATGGAGGACAGGGAGGBGATTCGAGACAGCCAGCATGGCTTCACCAAGGGCAAGTCCTGCCTGACCAACCTAGTGGCCTTCTACAATGGAGTGACTACATCAGTGGACATGGGAAGGGCTACAGATGTCGTCTATCTGGACCTCTGTAAGGCCTTTGACACGGTCCCCCATGTCACCCCTCTCTCTAAACTGGAGAGGTATGGATTTGATGGGTGGACTGTCCAGTGGGTGAGGAATTGGTTGGATGGTCGCACCCAGAGGGTAGTGGTCAACGGCTCAATGTCCAGATGGAGATCGGTAACGAGTGGCATCTGGCAGGGGTCCGTATTGGGACCGGTACTGTTTAATATTTTCATCAATGACATAGACGGTGGGATCGAGTGCACCCTCAGCAAGTTTGCAGATGACACCAAGCTGAGTGGTGCGGTCGACACGCCTGAGGGACGGGATGCCATCCAGAGGGACCTAGACAAGCTCAAGAAGTGGGCCCGCGTGAACCTCATGAGGTTCAATAAGGCCAAGTGCAAGGTCCTGCGCCTGGGTCGGGGCAACCCCCGGTATCAATACAGGCTGGGGGATGAAGGGATTGAGAGCAGCCCTGCCGAGAAGGACTTGGGGGTACTGGTGGATGAAAAGCTGGACATGAGCCAGCAATGTGCGCTCGCAGCCCAGAAGGCCAACCGTACCCTGGGCTGCATCAAAAGAAGCGTGGCCAGCAGGTCGAGGGAGGTGATTCTGCCCCTCTACTCTGCTCTGGTGAGACCCCCCCTGCAGTACTGCGTCCAGCTCTGGAGCCCTCAGCACAAGACAGACATGGACCTGTTGGAGCAGGTCCAGAGGAGGGCCACGAAAATGATCAGGGGGATGGAATGCCTCTCCTATGAAGACAGGCCGAGAGAGTTGGGGTTGTTCAGCCTGGAGAAGAGAAGGCTTCGGGGAGACCTTATTGCAGCCTATCAGTACTTAAAGGGGGCTTATAAGAAAGATGGGGCAGACTTTTTAGGAGGGCCTGTTGTGACAGGACAAGGGGGAATGGTTTTAAACTAAAAGAGGGGAGATTTAGACTAGATATAAGSAAGAAATTTTTTACAATGAGGGTGGTGAAACATTGGCATGGGTTACCCAGAGGGGTGGTAGATGCCCCATCCCTGGAAGCATTCAAGGTCAGGTTGGACGGGGCTCTGAGCAACCTGATCTAGTTGAAGATTGTCCCTGCCCACGGCAGGGAGGTTGGACTAGATGACCTTTAAAGGTCCCTTTCAACCCAAACTATTCTATGATTCTATGAGGTTTCTTTTCTAAATGAAGGGAACCTCAGAAGCGAGATTGCTTATTGCTTTCAGTTTACACTTCAGACTTGCTCTGTTCACTTTGTACATAAAATATTAAGCATGCAGTTTATTGGAGAAACAGTGTAAGGTATACCTTAGTTCTGCTTTTTTGACAGCTCTTAGYACCTTCATTTGAATGAATAAAGGTAAGTGATTGCTCTTCAAAATATTTTAATCAAAGTGTTACAAAACACTAAATGTGTCCTAATTGCCTAGGAAATTTTGAGAATTTATTTTTGTGAACAATGTGTGTAGCAGATTCCTTACCATGTGGTTTAGTTCATGTAGTTAGCAATAGCAAGGGAGGATGTAGGCATGAAGACATTAACAAATAGGTGTAACTACCTGGACTGGAGCTTGAAGGGGCTTTTTTGCAAGAGCAGTACTGTTGTGAAACTTAACTCTCAGAACTTCCAGGCCTGGACACTGCATTTTAGTGGCAATGTTTTCCTTTAGTCTGGTGAAGGGGAGCTAAGGTATGCTCCCAGGGAGATGATGCGTATTTCGAGGGGAAAGGAATGTTGAGCAAGTTGCAGTTTTCTGATACAAACTTTGAGTTAATGTGACCAAATTAAGCTTAAGGACTCTGTGTTGCTGTATTTTGGGAAGTCTGTATGTGCTGTTGTGATTGTTATTTGCTGTACTTTCTTGAAGGGCAAGTCATCACAGGAACTGAGCTGCTTTTGGACTTGCTGGTGAAGCTTAAGAAATAAGCAGGAGTCCTGTAAACCAGAGATAGAGGAGTTAAAGCAGTTGTAGAGCTCAAATATACAAAAAGGATGTTTGGGGGACTCACTTCAAAYGTACAGGAAGAGATTATTACAGACATTTCACAGCCTTTCTAATCACACAGAAATATTTAAAACAACTAAAATGCCTTTCAGAGATCTTCTGTTGTTGTCATCATGTTATCGTTCTGTGTTTGTTCTTCAGATGCTGTTGTCTTCCTGCCTAGGAAGAAGATTAAATTCTTGTTTAAAAGTAGAAAAGGTCCTTCTTGGGGAGAGGAGAATTTCAAAATCTTCTTGTGTTTCTTATACATGATATAAAAACAGATAAGGAAAAAAATCCAGATTTAATACTTCTAGGAGAGTGCCTTAAAAAAGGAAAAAAAAAAACTTGCTGTAAAAGAACTTTGATTTATTGGAATA
>JAYKAV010001665.1:2124232-2146625 GCA_035582835.1 Phoebastria nigripes
AAAAAAAAAAAAAAAAAAAAAGGAAAGAAAAAGAAAAAAAAAGTATCTAATGCCAATAAAACATCCTCCAGAAATAAGTATAAACCTAAAGCTGCCAATTGCTGAAACTGAGATTGGAAGCTGATTGTTGATTTGAATTGCTGAACAGATGAGGATGATTGTTTTTTATTGGAAATCTGTCAGTAGCTATCATTACTAGAAATCTGTGGCTTTTATAATCCCATCTCATTTTACTCTTGGATTAATTTCAGTTCTCTGTCTCAGTCCTAATATATTATGGTACGCATTTCTGAGAAAATGAGAAAAAAATCAAGGCAAATAAACTTTTTTGCCCATTTAAAAAAATCGTGCAATTATTTCATTGATACAGGGACCAAACACTGGTGTTGGGGGCTGGTGCTCAACATGGCAAGAGAGATGCCTGATACTAACTATCCTTGTGATAAATCTGCTATATTTGGTTGAATTACGAGAGGCTTAGAACTGCATTTTTCAGAGCCTTGTTGGCTTGGCATTAAATTTTACAAAGATTGTCCATGTTGAAATTGGTGTGTCTGCTTACAGCTGCTTCTTGCCAAACAGACTAAGCATACCCAGTCCATTTCTGTGTGGTGTTTTCTGTTTTTTAGCTTCTGGTGACTCTAGTAGGTGAAAGATGGTGAAGTGGAAAGGGAAACATGATTCATGTTTGGTGTTTTTTTTTTTTTTTTTTTTTGATTTTTCTAGTTAGAAACTACTGTGGAAAGAGAACATCTACTTCCTTAATTCATGGGAAAAAAAAAAATCTGAGTCAGAGGTCCGCTTCCTGCAGATAGAAGCTAATGAACCCATGTTGAAATCAGATTGTAGCTTTATAGACTTATGTTGTAGGTTTTTTGCTGTTGGTCCTTCCCSCCCCCCCCCCGCAGACATTGTGGAGCATGCGAAACCAACTGTCTTCCACTTTCTGGCATATGTTATCATTTGGTTCTCCATTTGTGTATCAGTAGAAAGAACCCGAGTCCTCCGACTTGGAAAACAAAGTTAGAGCAGTGTTAGATTTGAGCTCTTCAGATCTGAGATTCCAAGAAACCAGTGTTGTTTTTCCTTTGCTCTTGAGTTATGTGGAGATGTTGCTTGCATCAGACTGGGTTGAATTAGTTCTCCAGTGTTTGCTCTGATGCCCAGCCATTAAGTATTACTCAGTAAAGAGATGGGGAACTGCTTAAATTAAGAATCCCTTCAGGCTCTGCTACAGGAGTTTGAAGTGTGCTATGTAGTGCTACAACACATTTGAAAACCCAGGTGCATGTTGGCCTAAAATTGACTTGTCTCTGCTACCAGAATTTGAATTTTAGATGTTTTAATCAAGCCATCTCCAGCTTGGTGTCTTGGTTTCTTCTCATAGTTTCCTTGGCCATTGAGTGTGATGTCTTTGAAGGATTGTGTTTCATCCTGTTCTGACAGATTTCTTTGGCTGCCGCAATACGTGTCTCCATTGTCTGAGGAAGACCACATCCATCTGTTTTATTATGTATCGACTGTTAAGACTTGAATGTAACACAAGTGGTATTAGAGGCTTCAAAATTTTCTGCTGAGGAAGGCTACAAGTGTGCAATTCTGGAAGCAAAAAGCAGGAACCATTGAATTGGGATTGCCAGAATTGAATCCTGACTATCTGCATCAGCTCAGTGTTTCACTGATTTTCACTTGGCTGGAAGTGACATCATTAAAAGAGAAAAAGTGATGCCTTTTCTGTATGTGAATAGTTGGTGGGAAAGTGATATCATCAGAGAAATGGCTTCTTTAGTCCTAGATTCAGTCAGAATCCCAATGGTCAAGCTAGAGGCACATCTCCTACCTATTCAGTTTTTGGAGTGGCAGGAGCCTCGTTCCAGGGCTGTGTTTGAATAATGTAAAATCTGACCAGGCTTAATTTCATCTGCCAGCAACAGTGAAGCCTTGACTGGCATCTTGGGGGACATGACAGAATGTGTTTCTACAGATTTCACTTCTGCAAAACTAGCTTCCCACTCGCTCCTTATGAAAAAATCCTTTCAAGGTTTGGGTTGATGCACCGTTGGGGGTGATGCATCTTGCTATAGCAAAAGGATGTATCCAGTACATACTGTGATGCCCTTTCCAGCTTCCTTTCCTTTGAGAAGTGTGATACAGAAGCTTCTCTTTTGGGATGGGAAACCCTTTCTGGTGGCTCAGGAGAAAAATCTTTTTGTATTTTTTCATAAGCTGCCTTCATTTTAAGTTGAATCTCTTACGCTCACGATTTAAAGAGAAGTCTCTGAAAAGAACAGTTACCTCCTGCGATGAATGTTGTTGTGGGATAGTGGTTTCTGGGACTGCCAGGCTAAAATTATCTTGATCCCATTCCACTAGTTTTAAGAATTCATCATTGGATTTGATGGAAAAATACACCTATTCCTGACAACTGCAGAGCTATTGCTAGCGGATCTGTAGAAATCTTTGATCTCTTTGACAAGAAAAGGTTATCAGAGTGGTATCTGAAGTGTTATCTAGAGCTGATGGATTATTTCCACACCTCCTCCCTCCCCCCCCCCCCCCCCCCCATGGCTCTGGAGTCACTGCTTGTATGAAGGACTCTGAAGTCAGAACACTGGTAATTGTGTGGGAACACTGCTTTGAGTCACCTATGATGTAGCTGAACCTCTACACTATCAGTTGTTATTCAGCAGTAGCCAGAGCTGTTGAACTGTACCRTCTATATGTACATTTACTTTGTCCTTTCTTACCCTCTTGGTAATGATCCTGTGATCATGCTCCACTGAGACTCCATAGTTGAGTAGCAATTAGAGTAATGCTGGGTGTGCTCACCTCTGTGCTGAGCACTAGGAAGGGAGGAGGTTGCAAACGCCTATTCTTACGTATGTTAAAAAAAAAAAAAAATATATATGTGTTCAAGTGATAAGCTGTCTGTTCACCTGTATGAATGTTTATGCAGGCTGCTTGCTTTGAAGAATTTGGTCTTGCTGACTCTACGGCTTTAGAGTTAGTTTATGGGTTGAAGTGAACAGTGGTGAGATGCTGCGACTTGGATGGTGATTACAGCATACAGCAATGGCTTTAATACAACAGGCTTTTATGTAACTGGACAGGATGCAACCCTCTGTTGTTCTAAGGGACTGCAGCAACTTTGGCCCAGTGAAATTGCCTTGTCTGCTTTTGGTGAGACCTTTTTTATGGTTATGTATGGAACATAGTTTTTCAACCATGATTTGTTAAAAGTTTCTATTTTAATTGTGTAGGACACCTGATGATCTCTCAAGGCAAATTGTGGCCCTGCAGCAAAGGGAGCTTGTGCTGAAAGAGCAGAACTCTACCATCACGAACAGGTGAGTGATACCAATAGTGGATGCTGGTAGCAAGACACTGCTATATTAAAGCTTGTAGAAAGAAAACAAGGACTGCAAACTGAGAGAATGGCTTTTTAGATTTCCTTGCTGTTCCATGGAGCCTTCTATGCTATCTTCTATTCTTTCCCATGCTGATGAAGAGTTTTTTGCTTACTTAAATCCTTGCAGGAAGAAAAAGATGAAGAACTGTGAGTGGATGCAGTGAAGAGTTTATCCAGCTTTGTTTTATGAGCTGAAGTGTTGGCAAGGGGAAGTGAGCTGCTTTCCCAGACCATCTCATCTGGAAAGGGAATGTCACAGCAAAATGTACAAAGTAGTCATCTGGGTATAGGAAAGAGAGTAAGAGTCCTGAGGACTGTGATTTGACTACTTAGAGGACCAGTTTGGTCATGGAAAAGTATGTTTGCAGTTTTGGTGGCAAAGTACTGCTAGGCTTTGGGAGGAGCAGTCTGTTTATAGAGTGAGACATGTATTTGAAACTAGAGGGTGTTTAAGCCTTTGCCCTGGTGCGGGAGTGAATAATAGAGGAAATGAATTTGTCTCCCAGAGCTTAACTTTCCAGACTGCATTGGTTACACACAGCATTTCTTAACATGGTTCCGTAGTGTGCCAGAAAGCACTTCTCWTCCTCAGTGCACATGTTCTTGCTTCTCACACTGTTTTATTTCCTCGCATTAGGAACCCGTTGTTTGTTCTTGTTAAAAACAATACCTCTATCTTTCAAAAAGGCTCTTGGACTGTTATTGCCAAGGTGTTAGCTGACTTGTCTAAGCAACAGAAGTGTGGAGAATTTCAACCTTCGGTGTAAATGTGTTGAATGTAAAGCATTCAAATACTGTGTAATCGAACACTGGGCAAGCACTCTTAGTTTGTCTTGGGCTGCATTTGCTAATGTGTCTCCTGAGGTATGTGGTATATTTTGGTTCAAGAGATGATCGTGTTCTGGGGTCTGCCTTATTAATGATGGGCAGGATTCAAGCTGGGTGTTAAAAGCTTCGTGTGTGTTGCTGCTGTTAATGAAACTATTTAGTCAGTTGTAAAATTGTTAGCCAAGTGTAAATTCCCATGAGTGCAGCTGGCCAAATTGTTTTGTGGTTTTTGCTAAGAAGTTTAAAGGGGGGGAAAAAATCTCACCAATATAAAAAAGACATTTTATATATTAAAAATAAATGAAGCAAACCCTCAAGCCCACAATTGATCAAATGATCAAATAAAAGAATGGTGGTAATGTTTGAGTTATTGATTTTTTTATTTTTTCTTCTTTTTCCTTCCAGGCTGCTTCCCACAGCCTGTCAGAGAAATGCTTTTTCTAAGTTTGTTAATGGCCAAGGAGAATCATCTGTTGAAAAAGCAGCCTTTTGGTAGTGCCTGTTCTTGCTGGATGTAATTGTGCCAGTTTAGTTTAAAAATAAAAACATGATTAAGATTACTTTTTGATTTCAAGTGAAATGGGCTGTAAAGCTGCTTAAATTAAAATTCTAACATTTCCTTGACGCAATGCTGTGTGTCATTTCCAAAACTGATAATTTTGGCTTTCTTCTGTCACATACCTTATTCTGTCTTAAAATGTAGGCAATAAGATACATTTTTAAAAACCTTTCATTACAGGTGATTTGAAAGTACCCAGGAGAAGGTCTTGAGTCTTTGGAAATAAAACCTTGTTAAGGAAGCAAATCTAATTTTCTCTTTTCCCTGAATGACATCCAGATTTAACTGATGGTCTTCTCTTTTATGTGTTTCATAATAGTGTTCAGAATGGTCTGTGTATTACAGTAACTTAATACATGATCATGACTCCCTCTAGTGATTGAGCCCAGCACTTATTCAGCTTTCTATTGTTTTTTCAGCTACAAGTTTTTTTGCCCTTAGTTGAAATGTGTTAAGTCTTCAGTACTGACAGTGCTATGTTTGATTTATGAAGCTGGTGGTTATGCGTGTATAGAGCAATATGCAGTACAAATTGCCTACCCTAAGAAGCTTTGATTAATTTTCTCTGTTAAAATTAATGATTTGGTAGATGCTTAAGAAAACATCATCCGAAGTTGGCATCTGAATTTATTTTTTGGCAATGAAGTGGAGAATCACAGATAGTCCTGGCTTACCTGTTGCTACAGTGCAAAACTCAGTTTAGTAGAAGAGGTTTGAGTGTGGTGTTAAAGATGGTGATATGACCCTCTTCCCTAAATAGCCGATCTTGAGTCTTTGTACAGTGAATGTATGTTTGGTTGTCACTGAGCTTTTGAACACAGGCAGAAGAGTGCCTGGAAGGGTTTTTTGCAAGCTGATTATTCTTTCTCTCAGTCTTTACACTGCAGTCTTCTTACTGTTTTTTATTCCCAGTGATGGTACCTTTCCCACACTGTTTAGTGACTGTGATAGACACTTGCCAGCTACTATTTGTCTCACAACCTGACAAATAGTCCCCAGTTTCTTTTCGATAAGAGGAGATGCTTGGTAGCGAAGCAGGAGTTAATTGCTAATGTAGCAGAATATGAGCAGGACTTGACTTCAGAAAACAAACCAGGCATGGAAAAGGTATCATGAGGGAACAATTTGCTATGTAAGGTCCCATCCGTTTCTGTAAAACTGGAGACAGATCTGGCTCAACTGCTTCTCAGTGTCCCTTAGTTGATCTAGAGCAGAGAGTTATGGTACACAAACACACTGGTAACAACGTTTTCCAAATGGCATATGGCTTCACTAAACAGACTAAATTTATTTTGTCTCATTCTTCCATTCTTGAACTGCTTTCCATTTATTACTGTATATTTTTTAGAGCCAGTGTTTCTGTTATTAGAAAGGCAATAGAGGTCATCACACCACAAAAAGGCTACATCATTACAAATCAGCCTTTGCATTGATATTCCCCCTGCTTCTGGCTTGGGGATCTGAAGCACAATTTGTGTTCTGTGTAACCTGTGCAATTGCCAGTGTCTCAAGGCCTCCCAGAGACCAAATGCTGATGCGTATCATATTTGCTGTATCACTCAGATTGGATGCTTTTAGACACAGAACCACAGGACTGAATTTCCTGAACAGTAGGTTTAAATCAATTTCTTTTAACAGTGATTGTTTACATTTTTGAGTTGTGTAGACTCCCTTGGAGTTTGCTATTTCTGCTAGGGAGGGAAACTTTCCTGTGGTGCTAGCATGGGGAAAGAGGAGAGGGTCACTCTTGCACTGAACACATAAGCAGCAACTCACTCCTCCTCTTTGCAACTTCAGGATCGCTGAGTAATGTAGCTGAAAGTGCCATTAATAGCGCGTGATGGAATCTCACTGCTGTTTTGGAGTGTGTTGCTACAAGTTGTGTAAATAGAGTAAATTATACTTTCAGCAGTAACAGCGGGAAGTATCATGGAGCTCTGTAACTGCAGAACAAAGATAACAATCGAAAGGTTTAAAGGCTCAAAAGAAGATTGCTTAGGGCCACTTTGATAGCATGAAGTGTACCTGCTCTGCTGTTTAGGAACAGGTAATGGAGGAAAGGTGTTTTATTAGTGGGTCAGTTTAACCATGTAGCCATCATTAGTTTAAGCACGTTTTTCCCCCCAGAGCGTGAATGCTATAGGCGTGGTATGTTGAACTGTACTTTTTCAGGAAGAGTTGATATTTGTAGCCTGTAATATGGAGAGTTGGCCAAGCGTTTTATAAGCTTTTGCCTTACGGAAAAATGATGTCGTAGTTACGCTATTTTTTTAAGTGAGAAAAGCCGCATATTTATTTTTCCAGCATCCTATCTGCATATTTGGAGTTTCTGGAGAGATTTCCTAAGACAATCCTGGCAAAGCATTCTAGAATTTGAAATGGAGGGGAAAACTTCCCTTCTCATCAGTGTTGTCCTCTGAGATGGCTAAGCATGAAGGAATGACGCTGCTTACGGTTTGATCTTTGCTTCAATTCTGAAAGACAGGCTATGAAAATGTACTTTATTTAGGTCACTTGTGGTCCCTCCCAAAGTGATAATTCCTTTTCTACTTTTGCTCTTGTTGTCTAAGTGTAATATTGACTTTGGACCGTTGAGGTATCTTGAAGAAAGTCATACAAGGAGACACATAGGTGAAGTTAGTACTGAGCAGGATGAAGGACAGACAGAAAAACGGAAGAGGAGTAAATCTTTGGTATTGTGGTGTTGGGATCCTGGAGCTGATGGCTTATTCTCATCACCTAGTGTCAGAAACCCAGCCATGTGTTTTGACATATAGTTTCATATGTGAAAAGGGATACATAGAATATGTTTGAAAAAATATTTTCCTTCTCCAAGTGCTCACAGAGTTCTATTAAGAGACATGGTTGTTTACCATCTTTATTCATATAAATCACTAAAGCTGATGTACCCAAACAACCTGCTGTGTGTGTTGTTGCTTAAAAATGAAATAAAAAACTAAACCATTGAAGGCTGGGAAATGTAGATTGCAAACTGAACAGAAAATGCTTTTTGAGTTGGGCAGCAGGGATTTTTTTTTAATAAAAAAAAAACAATGAATGAGTGATGATAAGCTCAGAACCGTCCATCTCCATAAGTGCTGTTAGCTCAGAAGTGTGTCGTAAATCTGTTGCCCATCTTCTCTTTTCCTTGGATGTCCCAAAGAGTGTCAGTCACAAATATAAATAGAGCCTGTCAGACTTCTTCCCCTAATCTTCTGGAAAGTTGGACAGAAGTTTAATTACAGTGAAATGTCTTTTATCTGACAGAGAGAGAAGTGCTAGCTTTTTGATAGGCTTTATGAGTTATTTTGTGATCAAAAGAAGCACTTAATGTCTAATTTAGGACAAGGTAGGGATTTTTTTTTCCTTCTCTTGTTCATCTATATGGCACATTGCGCCTTGATTTATATGTGGAGGTGTGTGTGTACCTAATACCAGACAAATGTTTATTCACAGTGCTTCAGGGTAATATTAACTGCTGGCAGGTTCTGCATTCATTTATAGAGTAATATTATGAAGAAATGACTAGTAGGTATTGCTTTTTCTTTTCTCCAAAATGGATCTTTCATGCATCTTTATACCAGAACGTAGTTGATAGTGTCCCATTAAGTGACCAAATCTACTCTCTCCGTAAACATATTCAAATAGTAAGCTTCCAGAGCAACATCTGGTTATTTGTGACTCTAATTTGGTAGATACAAAGCTTTTCCCATTTTTTTCTATCGTATAGTTAATCCCTAGCAGAAAATAGGAAGGCAAAAAATAATCTAGCCAAGACATTGACTTCTGCTTCCAATTCTAAAAACATGGGATTTTGCCCAGACCTTTGCTTTTCATGATTGTGCCATTTTTAGTCTGATTTCCTGAGGAAGTGAGGCTTATTACTGTGCTTTGTGTGTGTATGTAGATGAGATTGTGCCTACCCTACACTTTTGAACTTGCTAGTTGTCTTCTGTTAAGTTTGGCAGATGGTAGAGGTCTCAAAAATAATAAATTCCAGCAAGTTTAAGGAATACAGGTCTCCAGCTCCAGGAGAGACATCCTGTTGGTGCAGCTGGAGGTCATGCCATTAGGTATCAGAGCCCTGCAAGCAAAAGACCCTCTTAAAAAAGCCTGACAGTAAGGCTGCTATCGGAGATCATGCCGCCTTAGCCACTGCTCATTCAGCCTTGAGACTGGCAGTGAGTGAGCACTATTCTGATACCATGGTAGCATCACAATCCATAATTTCTGCTATACGAAGTTCTCCAAAGGCATTTGATAGTACTGTGGTAATGTTGTTGGTACTGGTACCATTTTCATGCTGTTGGTATGAGAAATGGAAGTCTACTTGAGTCAATATTCACCTTTGGAGAGAGAAATCCGTAGGAAACCAGGCAACTTTGGTTTTTGAATCTCATGGAACTAGTCTCTTTTTCTGTTTAAAAGAAAAAGCCTAAAGAAGAGCCTACAGGGGACAGACACAGCTGTAATTGTACCATCTTTTCAGCCTTCAGCTCTGTGGAAAATGCATGGTGCAAAACCAGTAAAAATGTTAGTTTCTCACCTTGTATTTGACTGTGCTTCTTGGAGAACATTCAAGGAGAATCTGTGGAATGCCTCTGTTCAGTGCTCTGATCACTTTTAATGATTAAAAAAAATTGTAGAAGCTATTTAACTCTGTTCTTAGTGGGTTCCCCTCCCTCCCCCTCCTTGTTCCAGGATTTAGATTATTGTTCCTACTAGCATCCCTGATGTTTGTGCATCTTTTTATTACTAGAATGAACAATAACTTTTCATTTGTTAGTGCTCCTCTAGAGATGTTGATTCAGCATTCCCTTGGGTGTCCAGGTAGCAGTGTGTATTATTAACCAGAAAAATGGGTAAAAAATAATAAATTAATTTGATAGGAAGCATAGGCTGTTCTTGATGGTGTGTTGTACAGCAGACACTCCATGTTCGAACATGGAGCTGCATCCTAAAAGTTATGGAAGGAGAAGTCTGCCTAGTATTTCTTCTATACACGTCTCACATCTGCGCTATAGATCTTTCACTTCTGTGAGACTAAAGTTCCTAAAAATCCTAGATGAAATAGATGTATGTTAATACTGGTCTAGAGTTCTTGGAAACTAGAATGAATATTTAGAAGTATTGAAGTAATTTGAAGTCAAAACTTATTATCTATTTTCATTATTCGTGTTCTTTCCTTTTTAGCAGAGAGATGTGGTGATCAAATTAATGATTTACATGAGACTGATGGGCCAAAGGAAGAGTGCCCCACGTCCATGTTATATTTGTGATACGATTACAAAGGGAGAAATGATAATCTTAGCTATGCAGTAGGCAGCAGTACAAAAATATTCTACTTCAAAACCAGTACTATTATGTAAAATCTTGAATCCAGCCTGTCACCAAGCTTTGTATAGAGCTCTGGGAATTGTAGTGATTTAAGACTTCCCGTGCTTTGGGATTTGTCTTTTATTGCCTCTGCAATGTGGCAGTAAGCCTTGAAGAATTTTATATGAGTTGGAAAAGAGGAGGGCCCTTCAGTTTGGTAATATCTTTAGAATCAGTCTTGAAGTCATAAGGATGGTCCCATGGATAAGGCAGAATAATGTGGCCTGAGAAGTCTGGACTTAGTTTCTGGAGAAGCTTTGTGTTTGCTTGCGTTCTGCAGAGTCACTTAATACAGTGACCTGAGTTTCCCATATTCTCACATGCAGATCCGGAAGACCACATGAATGAAGACAAACATCTCTACTCCATATATCCTGTCTAGTCTGCGCCTAATTATTTTTAAGGCAAATAAAATACATTAATTCCTATCTATCTGTACCTGTTAAGATTTTTTTTTTTGTTCCCTTCTCCCTCAAAAGCACATAATACACATTTGTTTCCTCCCACATAGTATCTTAAAATTATAGTACTGACCATGGCTCTTGAAGTGTTCCTTTAAAGTGTTTTATGATAAATCATCAACAGTCAAACAAGGTTGTGTATAACCATTTTCTCTTAATTTGTAATGCTAGAACTGCATTATAACTTTCCTGAGCAGTCATGAGAAGGCAGAGGAAGATTGGTGGCAGAATGCAGAATGAATTTTCTGTCTTTTTACACTCGTACCTGAATACCTACTGTAGTTGCCATAATAATAGGGGTATCGAAGACTATGGATTTTTCTAAAGTATTTTAGGGTACTGTTTATATTGTTTATTTTAAACAGATTGATGGTTTCCCAGTGCTCTGGGGGGAGTCGGGACAGCCAGAATACACTGAGGCATTTTACCAAGGTAAACGTCAATTCTGTAGGATTTTGTGACTGCTGTGAAGTAGTGTCAGTTCAAATACTGCACAGAATATGGTTATGTCTAAAAAATAGATTGTCTTGGCTGGGATGTCTCAATCAGTTGATCATATCTGCATGTAAACTTTGTTCAGCTTTATAGCTAATCGCTTGTTTAACAATTTCTCATCTGGGTCACATCAGCTCTACCGCATGACTTCTTTGGCCTGCTGTTATTGGTATTTTCATTATGTATTTTCATTTTAATATTCTCTGTGTCTGCTTGTATGCACATGTGAATGTATAGGCCATGGTGCAATATAGTAAATGGAGGAAATACTATAAGTATATAGCTGTTGGTGGGGGGAGGGCATTTTTAGTTAGTGATAAATGTTTTCCTAATGTCAAAGTTTTATCATCTATACAAAAGACATACTGCTTGGAAGGTTTAATCAAAAATAAAAAATAAGCTGCTTTGTCTTTTTTAGCTGTGTAAGGCAAAAAAAACTTGTCATAAATTGCAGTCAACCCCCCCACCAAAAAGCAGCTTTCTTTTGCTGCTCTGAAAGTTAAATGACTAATGTGCATAATTTATTTGAGCATCTGTGCTAAAAACTTGCATACCAAGTTTTAGTTCAATGTGATCAACAATGGCGAAAATTAGTATTTATCATGGAAATGCTGACGGATGTGAACATGTGTAGGCTAAACCGGTGCCTGACAAACCTTCTTATTGTGCAATGCTAATGGTGAAATGAATTTTTTTCTGCTGTAATTACATTCTCCCCCCCGCTTAATTTTCTCCTTTTTCAAATTTAGGGGTTTTAGTTGCATATTTGGATTCCTGCTTTTTCTGGAGTCTGCATAAAACCTCCTAAGTTGTCTCTTGTGATATTTCTAAGCATAAGATACCCTGAGCTTTCTGGGTGAGCAAGGGGAGGATCAGTATCCTGAGACCTCGCTGGTGCTTTGCAGTAACGTGCACAGAACGGAAGATGGTGCCGGCAGCCTTGGCAGTTGCTCTGTCTTCCCTCCCCTCCTCCTCCACCTTTTCTGTCTTGCACAGCCAGGGTGCTGTCGCCAGGATTATAAATTCTGGAGCCAATTAGCTAAAAAATGTTACAAGTGAAAGGAAAGAAATGAAAAGCTGCAGAATATCTTGATGTGAATATGCCTGTCTCAGAAACTCTTCCTGTGGAGAGCTCAGATGTAGCCTTTTACTACAGCTCTGGTGAAGCATCAGACACTTTTGAGGCATCTGGTTAAGGAAGGAGTAGTTGGTATGGAGGAGCCAAACACAGAGAAACAAGGCAAGGCCTTCTTAGGAAATTGTGCTGATAATATAAGGTCTTCTGTTAAACATTGGAAAGATCCTGAGGGTGTGTTTGTGCCTTGACAGTTGCCTTGACAGKGTTTCTTCCTTTCTCCATCCTTCTCCACAAGACTTCTGGTTGAAGCAAATTTCTTGAAAAAAATTTTTTTTTTCTTTTTTTTTTTTTTTAAATTTTCGAAGTCAGACTGATTGCTTAGTTCTTGCATGGGCATCACAGAGGAGCAACGTGTTTATAGTCAGTTCTTCGCTCTGTCCCTCTTTTAAGACAGTAGTCGGTGTGTTTTCTGGCAATAGCGGTGCAGCCATGCTCTGTTGCTTAGAAGAAGTTCGGACAATATCTTGGTACAGTCATTCTTTTGCAGGAATGTGTCACTCCTTAGGAAAGGAGATGGGGTAGAGTTGGACATGGGTTCAGGAGGAGTGGTTGGCAATGGGTCCAGTTATTTTGTTGCTGGTGTATTTGGTTTTTTTTTTTTACTGTAGCCATATGAGAAAAACTAGTAGGATCTGACATTCAGAGGGCCCTTTGGGGCTGGATGCTTGGTCAGAAGGCTTAGGCATTGTACTCCGTTAGAGTTCAGAACAGTGTTCTAGCAAAATGTAATTTGCTTTCTGTCATATTTTATGTATGGACTGTTTTTACATATTTTCAATATTTAAAACAATGTTCACATATTCATAAGTTTTAAAATACCTTCTCACTGTTAAGAGATGGAAATCAGTAAGAAAAACCCACAAAAAAATCCCAACAAAAAACCCACAACAAAACCCCCTAGCTTTCCTTTCATTCAAGCAACAAAAATCAAATTCTTATGAGTGAAATAACTACCGAAGAGGCTTTCTGTTTCTCAGCCAGAAAAAAGCTTTTGAAATATTTATGGAAATAAACCAAAATGTGTCCCTTTCTGGCTGTACAAATAAGGGATTATCAGATCTAGCCTATGGCAGTTGCAGTACATAGAGTCCAAAGTATCTACTAGTAATAAAAGAGAGTATATGCTTTTAGAAAAAGCTGTGAGTTTTATGTGTGTTGTGTTGTTGTGTTTTTTTGTTGTTGTTTTTGTTGTTGTTTTTGTTGGTTTTTTTTAATGGGATTCTACTGACAAAGTATTGCATATCCATGGGTTATCCTGATGAAGAAAATCCCTCTTCTTGCACCTTGCACTGGAGGTAAAAATTGTCACCAAGGCGATGCATTAATTGACTCTTGGAAACCAAATGTATCATTTATGTTGATGCATCTTTATCTACTTAGAGCAAGACTGAAGTCAATTCACAGCCCTTTCTCTTGTAGCTGGGAGTGTGGAGCAGTGCTGCTTACATCCCCTCCAGTTGAAAGAATCTGAATCCTGTGCCACCAAGGATTTAATTGCAACACAGGTTGTCTGGCTGTGTCACACTCCCAAYTTATTGAGTGAACTTGCTCATCTGGGTCTTATGCCTTGGATTTCATTCTACAAATCTTGCACTGCTGTAAGAATTGGAGCTTGTTGAAGTCTGAGTGCATTTTGATCACTCACAGAAGAATCAGCAAAGCAAGGTTTGTAGGGAGAAGTAATACCTTTTATTAGACCAACTGATAGGATTAGAAGACAGACAAGCGTTTGGGCACACAGCCAATACTCAGATCTGATATAGAAGCAAAAGCCTTCAAGCTAAATGCAGGTTGAGAACAATTGCTCTGAATTTAACATGATTAATCAATTAGACAATTTGAGAGAGAAGGTAGTGGGCATGTGTGGAATGGGGGGAAGTATCAGACRGAAGAGATGAAAGGGCTGTTAGCATCTGTGAGAAAGAGAGACTGGGTCTAAATCATTCTGATACATGACCGGGGGTTGGATACTTTAAGACAAACAATTAGTAGTATGAACTTTCTCCATATAGAAGGAGCTTGGAAGCAGGTAGACAGTGTGTGTCACATTTTTGCTGGAGTCATATAGCAGTAAATACTGTGTTTCACTGACTCAGCACTGGTATGTCAGACTTCCAATCAAGGGGCTAGAACTTCAATTTTGTATTAACCAAAAATATTCTTTTCTATACTGTCAATAAAATAATTTTATCATATTGTTTGACTTATCTCCTCTGGGCACTCAGCTGCAGCAGCAAGTCTGAACCTGCCATTACAATGACTGTTGAATGAGTTTTGCTTCATTTGTCCAAATCTGTTCTAGGATAAAGTGTGTTTCCTGAGACCAGTATTTCTGCCTCTTGCACTTGTGAGTACTGTGGGCTATGCTGATGCTGGAAAAGGCCAACTGTAGATACCAAGTGGGGTGCTGGTGTTCGTGGCAAAATCTGTTGTCAGTTTTGAGTAACCATTTGGACTTAATAGGACAGTGTAATGTGCCTTTTTTTTTGTTTTGTTTTATTTTTTTTTTTTAAAACTGCGTCCTATTTATTAAAAGTGCACCTGCTGCTGTGTTACCTACTATCACTATGTGTAGTGTGGCACAGCCATGGGTGGTAAGTCTCTAACTTGCCTATTTGAGAGTAACGTAATATCTTTTAACAGTGTATTTGTCAGATTTTTTCTTTCCTGTTTACATCCAAAAGGGAAAAAAAAATGCTGATAATAAGAACTGTGATTATAAAAAACCAAGAACAGTAAGATAACCTGGGGCAAAGTGGTGCCTAAAAATACTTGATTTTTTTTAAGCTAATTACATTTCATATTGCCAATGACCTTTTGGAAACCTTTCATTTGCATGGATTGCAGATGCCTCCAAAGAAATGCCTTTATGCAAAGAGAAAATGCATTCCAGTCGTCTCATCAAACCCAGAATGCAGGTCTACTGTCTGTAGAATGTGCCCTTTTTTCAGAAGAACTTCATAACATGCCTGTTCTGAACCGCAGGGAGAACTTTGCCCGGTGGAGATGATGAGCACCCAGGCTGTGTCATCTTACAAGGCTGCTTCTTGAAGGTGGGGGTTCTATGTAAAAACAGCGACACAGGGACATTCTTGAACTTACAGAGGAAATATTCATTAATACCTGAAGTTAGAGGAAACTTGAAATTCATTCTGACTTCCTTGGGAAATTTGTGGCTCAGTGGCAAACTTGTGAATGATGAAATACGGATCTTGTTTCAAATGAACCTGCCAAGTATGAGGCAGACATTCCTCAGGTTTTGCAAGCTTTCAATTTGGATTTTTTAATTTTGTCTTGAAGTAGTTACTTCACCTCTTTGCTGAACTAATGCTGAAGGTCTTGAACTGAATATAGGAGAGTGAGGCTGGGTGAAGTTTTAGTAGTTTCTCTTTCCCCATCCTCTGGAGACTGTTGTCTAATTCTTGAATGAGAACTGAACAAGAGAGAGAAGGGTAGTTGCAGCTCTCGTGGATAATGTAGCTGTCATTGAGGCTGACGGAAGTTAGTGTCCTCCTCCTTGTAAACCTGGCAGTCCTGCTCAGACAGCCTCAGACTTCATTGGTTTTGATGTTTTAAAAATAAAGTGAGTGACATCTTTTGTTAACATGTACAGACTTCAAAGAAGTTCCTCATGTCCTTAAAGAACTGAATCAAGCCAAGGAGTCAGTGTAGATGCTACCATGTTTGATCAGTCAGGCTAGTTTTTAATTCATTTTTCCCACAGCACTTTTAAAGAGTAAGTTCCTTTTCCAGTTACCTTACTTCAAGGAAGTATAAGATCATCATTGTCTCTGCTGCAAGATATTAAGCCACGTTCTAGAAACATGACCTGTTCAGAATAGCGCTTTGGGGCTCAGGGATTTGAATCCCAGAAGAAGAGGTCTTTTATTAACCATGTCTCCAAATATAAAACTTTATTGTAGCAGAGGTAATTACTAAAGTAAGGCTGGCTGTATCCAATGCAATTCCTTCTCTGTGGTTCAAAAATGAACAAATCTTTCTAACCAACCATCTGAATCACCACCTGTCCAGAAAAAGGTGTGGCATTGTTGTGTTTTTATTTGAGAGAAGAATTGGAGACTTCATAAAACCCACGACACTTTGCTGATTGTTACTGATTAGAAGTCATTTATGTATTCCCATACTGGGATTTATACCACTATGTACTCATCACTATGTCAGAAGAGGCTTATGTGAAGGTCAGGTGGCGTGCAGGAAATTTGAGAGACCAACAGAAGTCCTAGCGCAGAGACAAAACAGGACTTGTAAAAACATTTTTTACTAGAAGGAGGCTGATGATATGAGTGATGTAYGTCTGCTGTGTATTTACACCTGGCCTAGACTGGATCCTCTCTGAAGTACAGTAAATGTTATCTACGTTCTTTSTAAGTGTACAAGGATATGTGGTGGTGCTCATGGTCTATAATGTAGTGCTTCTGTAAAGCATTAAAGCTGCTTAAGGTAAACAGGATGAGGGAGAGGCTGGATAGAAATTGAGACACCTGTGGAAGACTGGACTGCAGAAATATTCAAAACTCAGTGGACCTTTGGAAGCAATTTTGTTTCCAGCTCTGGTTCTGACCCAAGACTTCTGTGTGACGTTGAACAAGCCAATGATGTCTTCTCTGGCTTGTGGAAGTGATAGTTAACAAGGCTTATGRTAATATTTACTAAAGCATATCTTTGTCACTGCTTGTGCAGGGCTTTCCCAAAGTGCAATTCATGTCACTTGCAATTCCTAAAGCTTTTGCCTATGCCCCAAACAGATTTTTCAAATTCTGCTTGATATAAACATGTTATAAAGCAGATAAATTTTGTTTTGCTTCAATCAGCTTTGTATCCCATTCATTAAATAGCACCCTATTAAGAAGACTGGGGGAACCCTCCTAAGGAGAGGAAGAACCTGGCAGTGTTTTGTGGTTCTGGAATAGACTACCATGGGAAGAGACCCTACCTTAGTCTCCAGTACAGTTCATGCTTGTACTGTAGGAGAGACAGAGGGATAGGAACAGTTGTGAGAACAGCTTTGTTTTGGCGCTATGACAAGAATTCTTTATGACAGTCAAAGTTTTGCTTCAGTGTGAATTTGCTGTTTGCCTTACATATTGTGATGGTATGTATTAAGTGAATGAGAGAGTAGGTAAGGTAGGAAGAAATAGAGAGCAATCTAAAAATCATATGTTCCAACTCCATCTTCTGCAGAAAAGGGGTGGAGTGTGAAGTGAAGAGAGAAAGTACATCATTACTGCAAAACCAGCCGCAGCTGAGCAAAACCATATATGAGAGATGAGTAAATCATCAATATTTCAGATCACCACTTTTATAAACAAATTTTAGAAAGCGAGAATGAAAACCTGAGGAAACAATGCAGAAGAGCGAGTCTGTGTGTGTTAATGTCCCTTGAGCCCCTAGCAGGCAGGAGAAAAGGTTGTTTGAATTTTAAATTGATTTAAATTCCTTTTGATTTTGCAGTCCGTGCCTGTTCTGTGTTTATTGTCCCTGGAAAGTGAGCAGAGGATGTTTAAGACTCCCTTATTTTTATGCTTGGCTAATTTTATTGTCCTCCCGTATTTTCTAGCTGTAAATGTTGCAGACTTTATTACATTTAAACTGGTTTTAATATAGTAAGTCATAAAAATCTAAGAAATGAGAGGTAGTGTCCACTGCAGTGATGTTTTTAGTGCAGGGAGGATGCATGCAAGTCACTGAAAGGCTTAAACTGAAACTCTAGGATCATCTGCTTAGTGAAGACAGTTCAGAAACAAAAAAACCTGTCACAGCTGAGAATGAATTTCATTGTTAAAAAATTCCTCCTTTTCCTTTCATCTGAGGAGCTGGTTTATGCTTTGAGGCATCAGTCCAAATGTGAGGAGAGGAGGGAGGCTCTGTTCCCTTCCTTTTCATAAAAAGGTTCAGCAAGTTATTATATATAGAGACCGAGCTATACAGTGTACTTTTTTTTTTTTTTAATATATATATATTATATGGTATAGCTGAGACCCTTCATAGCTGACTGCTCATTTTTAACCAAGAGCTATGAATGAACCCATCTTTATAACTTCTGAGCTACGAGAAACATATGCATGTACTGGTGCTATTCCTGCAAGCTCTAAGCCATCAGTAAGGATTTTTTGCTTTTGCAAATTGAGCCGAATGCTGAAAACCATTGGAAGCTTGTTCATACCTTCCTCCCTGGCTTCTTAAACAAGGACCCTTGCTAGGGAAGGAGTAAGCAAGCAATCTCTGTAGTCCAGGGATTCTCTGCCCAGCCCTGGGCTGGGTTACAAATGTAGAGATGAGGAGCAGTTCTAGTTTTTCTATTAATTGCAATTATTCTTTCTGCAACTGACAAATCTTTAAAAATACGATTTTTTACATCTGCTTTCAGGAGGTCAATTACCCCTGCTGCATTTTAAACCTAAAATAGCTTGGGAAGATAGGCAGTTACTGGAGGATGGTTCCATGGATATATTTGACATTTCTTAACTGTTGAGTATTTGGCTTTGAAACTTTCTTGAGAGAGTGGAAAGGCTGGTCTCTGTGATCTCCACATGGGTCAGAACTTCATTTAATACCTTTTGACATTAAAACTGTATGAGGACTGGTGCCTGTGGTATTGTCTGTTAGTTCTGATTTCATCACAGCTTAACAGATAGTAAATGTTCCTGTAAAATGTTTATGATGACTTCTGCAAGTGACAACTTCAGTTCCCATGTCACAAACTTAGCAGCCAGTTTATACCAAGTTCTGCATTCAGCACAAACTGAGAGCCACAGAGGAAACGGAGACTGAGCAAGCTTTCTTGGAGCCTTTACCATTGTAGAACAGGGACTATTTGTTTTGCTGCTTCTGTTTAAAAAAAAAAAAAACAAAACCAAAAACCAAAAAAAACCCCCACCAAACCAAAAAAATGAAAAACAAAAAGAAACTGTTAGGAAGATAGGCTGTATGCAAAACTGACATTGAGAGTACCACAAGCGACATATTCTAGGCAGGAAAAACTTGGTCTGATGANGAAAAACAAAACCAAACAAAAAAACCCTTAATCCATCAGAATTATTAAACCAGTGCCTGTTTGTCTAAAATGTCACAAATGGGGAACGGATTAAAACATGGTGTCTAACTGAGGCACAGTTAGCATGTTAGAATCCTCTGTCCACTAACCTGAAGCCGCCTCAATGTAAAATTTAATGACTTTATAGGCTGCCAGTAATGTCCATGATAAATAAGTCTGCTTTTTGTTTGTGCAAATGATTTAATGGTCATAGAACTGCATTAAATAAAATTATTTAAATAATTAATTTATTGCATCCATTTAATCATTCTGGGAGCCAATGCAGATTTGTTTCGGTGTGTGCAAAACAGGTATCCTATCACTCATTCAGCTTTGTCCGCATCTAAACAAATATCTGAGTAGCTAACCTTTTCCTTCTTTTAAACCTGCGTTATTTTCCCACTGCTCCTTGATTTCCAGAGCAGAAAAGAAGAAATAAAAAAGAAAATTAGAAAGCCTTGACTGTGTGTGTTCCTGTGTAAATTCTGCATCATGTTGCATTTGAATTCTTGTACCTTTAACTGTTGTTTCGAAGATAATGGGAAGGAAAAGGTGCCCAATTTGCTGATCTTTAAAACGTCAATTTTCTTCTGTTTTAAAAGCTTGCAATTTTTTTTTTAAAAAAAAAAAAAAACAAACATTCAGGTTGTGCCTGCCGTATTTATGGAAGACACTGACTAGAAAAATCAGTAAATTTATGATGTAACTTATAAATAGATGAAACTTCAACAATTTGGGTTTTTTTGCCTGATTATACCTATTCTCCAGTGTATGTTAGTATGATAGTTCACAACTGAATGGAGTTGGAAAGAAATCTGTCCTTATTACAAGGGAGCCTTACATCTCTTCAAGATTGACATTCTGCCGAACAGAATAGCTGATGCTGCRTCTCAGGAATGCAAAAATAATCAACCCCCCAGCAGTTAAACAAATCTTCTATTTGCTTTCATTTTTGCTGATGCTGCCATTTTATTAAGGCTCTTCTCTGTAAGTATGAAGGTCAGTAACTTGCTATGAAAATTGTTTCTGAAATTATGAAAATCCACATCTAGGAACTGGTAGTTTAGAGAAACCGTCAAGTATTGTAAGACTTGTGATAACAGTAGCCAACTTTTACTTACACCATGTAGCTTTTTTCCTTTAGGTAAATATGATCTGGTTTCTTAGAAAAAAACATTTAACTTTTTGATAGTATCTCAACAATTCTTACATGTACAAGTGTTGTTAAGGTTTCTAATCTTACATTTGAGGTACTTTTGTAACAGAGGATGGCTGGCTTATGTGGCTTGATAGACCTATTGCTAAATAGTTCTGTAACTTAGAAAAAATCCTCTTTTTGGAGAGTTTGTCCTTGCAAATGTGGGGACAAAGGAAAGCCAAAATTTCCTTTTCTGATACTGGACAAGTTTTGAATTTTAAGCAGTGACCTGTCCAGCCAGCTATGAGGTCTGGTCTGTACCACCTTGCACAGCTGTGCTGCTGGTGTGTCTCTGTGTACAACGGTAGGCTCTGCTAAGCAGAAAACTAGCATGAATTGGAGAGGAGTCACAAGTCTCTTCATCTAGGAATCAATCCAGCACTCGAATTCTTACCTTTTTATCTTCCTGGCACCCCCACCATTGTCCCCTGGAAAAGAGAAATGAGGCTTGAGTTAAGCCCAGGTGTGTATAAAAGGTACTAAAATAATGTCTTGTGCAGCATGTATTTTGGCAAGATGAGTTAATGTGTTTTACTGCTCCACAGTGGAGGTCACAGATTTCACTTAGGCTCTTTTCATCTGTCTTTTAAATTGTGTTCACAATTTCATTTTTTCTCTTTTTCCATTCCTTTCTTTTTGTCCTTTTGTTTTTTTAGCCCTTCATCAGTCCCATACAACTTAAAGGTCTGCAATACCTTATACAATCTCTTTGAAATAAACTGTATCTCACGTAGAAATTACCAGCAGGGAGACCATTGGATGCCATGCAGCATTCATTTCTCTGCTGCATTGGGTAATGATTTCCTGGTTTCAGGAGCAGGAGATTAAAATTCTGGTGAGAGGATTTGCCCCCTTCCTCACTCAGCAAGGCCCCTGTGCCAGGGCTCAATCACTTCCTCTGTAGCAGCAGGAACAGAGGTAATGTGATACTGTGGTCATTCAATCAGAGGTAGAAATGCTTTAATCTCTTCTATTCTGTGTGATAAATGCTTTCTTCTTTGTTCTGAATTCAGATCTCTAGTGTTCCTATTGTTGCAGGGATTGGGGGAGAAAAGACATCATCCTGTCCAGTTAAGTGTTCAGTGATGATGCCTTCCTTTATTCCCAGAGGTACTTTGTGATTTAGTTAGAAAAGTGCAATTGTGGGAAGGGCAGAAAAAGCATAGGAAAGGTGGGACTATCTGGTAAATCCCACCAGAGCTTGTTATTTTCCTAAAACAAGGACAGCTTGTATTGTGAGTGACTTTTATTTGCAAAAGCACAGCAGAGATCAGAGCAGCTTCTAATTCAGCGAGTGGTCTTTGCTCTGAATAGTTGGGATGCTCCATATTAATTTGGCAGATGAACTTCTGATCTATGCAGCCACTTGCTTTGTTGCGTGAGCCACAGGAAAGTGATGCTGTGGTTGCATCTGATGCCAAGCAGGGCTGGAGGGTTGGGGCAGCTCCCTAAGGCATCTCTGATTTTGACCTATCTGTTCCTCTTCATTGCAGCAATTGCACAAGAATGTGATGGATGAGTATCATCGGCTTTGCTGCTTTATTTTGCTCCCTTTGCTATATTGACATGCGTTAATAGGGCAGAAGCAGAAGACAGACTTGGTACAAAGTGGAAAGAGATTTTATGTCAATAGGGATTGTAAGATAAGAAATACAGCATTAAGGGTGAACACACAAGAGAGTTAATAGCTAACCAAACCACTCGATGTGCCTCCAGGAGAAAGACAGTGACCCAGAGCCATAAACTCTTTTTCGATGGAAATATGTTTTCTTGTTGTGTGTGATGTATTCTGTGATACTAGTCATTGGATTTTTCTTAGTGCTGTCAAATTGGTGAAAGACTTCRGTTGTTGTCTTTTATAATGCTGTTRTAAWG
>JAYKAV010001665.1:2150284-2163021 GCA_035582835.1 Phoebastria nigripes
GTAGTATTTGTAAGATTAAGCACTGGTCTTGTTCCTCTTGGGCCAAGCTGACACTTGATTTCTCTGAGCCTACCCTGTGCTGAGGATCACACCAGAGGTWCTTGGTCTGCTGAGACTTTTTCACGCCAACCTGGGAGTCCTGGGGGAAATGTTGCTCTTTCCACACTGCTGCCTGGCTCAACATAATTCCAGTTCTGCGGTGCAGCCTCAGCAAGATGTCAGCCAGTACTGGGTTCAGACATCCCTAATTCTTCCAACATCAGTGGCCACCTCTTGGAGCTGGATGTTATGTGAAGTATGGGTAGCTGCGGCAGCTGCTGTCCTCCATAAAAGAGCGGATGCACAGTAGAAAACTCTAGCCTGTTGTTACAAGTGAGGTACATCACAGTTAATCCAGCTGTAGAAAGTCTTTGTGGGCAGGTGGAGGCTGTTCTGACTGGAGGTCAAGCCATTTTGGGGCCAACAGAAATGGTGAATTCAGAATTGAGGAGTAGCAGTTTGGTCTGGAGTTTCCATAGACAGTCACTTTTCAGATGTGTTGTGAATATGAGTATTATGAATATTACTTTTGCTTCTAGTTTCACATCTTTACCAAATGTTACGTGACAAGGTACAGATTGGTTGATAATCACAGTTAGTCAGCACAGCTGGAAGAAGCTAGTTCTTTCTTTAAAAAAATACAAGAATAGCCATTTCTATTGAAATCTTTGATCATGGTCAAACAGCTATTATTCATCTAAAATACCTTATCAAGGAAGAGTGTTGTGATCAGATTTRTTTTCAGGGCTGCCATCAGTTTTTGGGATGTAAGCAAGTTCAAACAGAGGAGGCCTTGTGTGAGCTTCTCATAGCTGCTAATTAATCATATCTCAATCCATTGACTGGGACAACATAACTAATTGATTTGCAGGTGTCTCTGCCAAATAAATGCTGAAAGTGACATTCTGCTGTTAGGTACCCTGTCATGGTGGAGTTTGAATGGGGCATTTAACTATGAAAAGCTTTTCTATCCTTTTGTTAATTTACCTGGATTATTCATCGATCAGTGTCTTCCATGAGAAGACATGGTGCATGTTCATTCTCTTGGGCAGTCTCCATCTGCTTTCAAAATGTCATGCTAAGATTAGCATCTTTGTTTCCAGAATTTAGTAAGAGGTCAAAGTTTTGTTAAATCTCAGACTTGGGTTTGTAGATGACAGGGGTTTGAACCTTTGACTGTTTAAAATGGATGATTGGGTTTTTTTGTACTAGGCTCCAGTTTTAACACCACTTTTGCAAACAGATGCAGAGATGTTGAGGTATTTACATTGAATGGACTGCATTGTAGCAGGATTTTTCCTAGGCTGTCAGACCAGCTGTCCTGGTTTCAGCTGGGATAGAGTTAATTTTTTTTCCTAGTAGTTGGTATAGTGCTGTGTTTTGGATTTAGTATGAGAATAACATTGATAACACACTGATGTTTTAGTTGTTGCTAAGTAGTCTACTAGTCAAGGACTTTTCAGCTTCCCATGCTCTGCCAGGTGCACAAGAAGCTGGGAGGGAGCATAGTCAGGACAGCTGACCCAACTGACCAATGGGGTATTCCATACCATGTGATGTCATGCTCAGTATATAAAGCTGGGGGAAGAAGAAGGAAGGGGGGACGTTCAGAGTGATGGCGTTTGTCTTCCCAAGTAACCGTTATGTGTGATGGAGCCCTGCTTTCCTGGAGATGGCTGAACACCTGCCTGCCGATGGGAAGTAGTGAAGGAATTCCTTGTTTTGCTTTGCTTGCGTGCGCGGCTTTTGCTTTACCTATTAAACTGTCTTTATCTCAACCCATGAGTTTTTCTCACTTTTACCCTTCCGATTCTCTCCCCCATCCCACCGTGGGGGGAGTGAGCGAGCGTCTGTGTGGTGCTTAGTTGCTGGCTGGGGTTAAACCATGACACCAGCTTCTTTATTTAAAAACAGAAGAAAAATTCATTTTTGGACTAGTTTCATAGGGTTATGAACTTTGTGGTGTTCGTTGGTCTGTGGCCCTCCCTCCTCAACCTCTTGGCTAGCTTGCTCAAACTGGAGGGGGGGCAGGTCTTTTAAAGCCAGGAAGTCTTCTGCAACCCAACAAAGGAGGGAGCAAATATATTGCTTTCACTCAAGCAAAATGCAAAGACAGCTGGCTTGCTCTATTTAGTTTGACAGTGGCAAGAAGAAGGGTATGTGCTTTCTTTAGCCCACACATTCATAAGTAGTAGAGAATTTGGAGAGAAAGTGTGGGGAGGTGAGGGAAGAGGAAGCGTGGGCAATGTAGGGCTGATGAGGGTGATGTGGGAGGACATTTGATTTATTACTTTATGGGAAGAATTAGTAGATGTACAACAAAAATGCAGAGGAAATTGGGCTTTACTAGTTGGGTGGTTTTGTGGACTACAGAAGAATCTGATGTTGTGTGTGTGCATAAGATAATTTCACATGGGCAGAGAAGGCTGCCTGTAAGGTGACTTGCTTAATAACAGGTGTTTAAAGAGAGTTGTATTTTTCTCCTGACATGCATTTTGTGACTGAGCAGGTTAAGACCATAATTGATTTTCTTAAAGCCTCTTTTTCCTAATGACTAGGCAGCTAAAGAGAGGCACTTTGGTATGGAAAATTTCATTTCGTGTCTTCCAAAGTTGAATCCATTGATTTTTCTGAGGATTAACAGGCTTGGTGGTGTGCTAATTATAAAGAACTTTGTGGCAGAAAATTGCAAAAGAGAGGCTATTGCAGTGGGTGGACTCAAACGTACTCTGTATTTTTGAACTAAATTTCTTTGGCTTTAACTCATATCTTAAATCTTGAGTTCCTTTCTCTTTGGCTCTAAATTGCCAATTCAGCTGTGGACCAAAATGCCTGCACAGCTGCCTTCACCACATCTAGGCTGTGGTCTCAGTAGGAAATTCAGACATTTGCTATCTATTCCAAGCAAGAGCATTAGAAATTTCAAGAAGGGACTGATACATGGACAGAATTGAGAGGGGGAAAATTCAGGCATTGAAGGAAAAAAAAAAAAAAAGGTTTGATCCTTCAGATATGCCTATGATTGGGATTGAATGGGTTTGATTTCAATTTAATAACTAAATTCTTGCACTGTCTCTCTGCCCTGAACCTACCTCTTTATAATTTTTGGTCAATATTCCCTCTTCTTTGGCATCCTCACCTCCTCTCCTTTTGCTTCCCCTCTGTGTGTCTCGCTTCTCTGGGTCAGTTAAAGAGCCTCTGGTTTCCTCTCTGGTGACCTCAGTACTGCCTCTGCCATCGGGATCCACCTGCTCCGCGTGGCAGAAAGGGAAGCTAAAGTGACTAGAAATTAGAGCTAAGATAAGTGCCAGCAACCAAAAATAACCTTCAGTTTTAACTGTTGACTTTTAAAAATCAGTGTTTCCTTAAAAATAGGTGCTGAATACTGCCAAGTTTTAGGATAAAATATATGGCTTTGTTAGATGTCAAATATAATTCTGTTGTTTTTAAAAAAAAAAAAAGCTACAGAACTCTTGCAGTAGCTCATAAAATATGTGCTTACCTGTTAGAGTAGAGATTGAAATGTTACTTTTGAAGTTAACTTTTATTGTTTTACGGGACACACGGACACACACACACACTGCTAATATAGGAAGCCATGAAAATGCTGTTCTGTTTATTCTGATTATTCTGTTGGAAAATTTCTGGAGGAGGATACATAGAAATATGTCTATTAATTGCTTCTACCCAGAATAGCAATTTATGAAATGTAATAAACAACATCCCCAAAACAGTAAGTTGTATTTCTTGAAGTGATGCCTAGGGCAAACACAGAATCCTTGGGAACCAGTCAGTAAAATGTCATCTGCACAGATATGTCCTTTATTTACTAGAAGATGCCTAGGTCCATGTGTGCAGACCTTTCTTGCTTAGATCTAACAAGAGAGGTTTTCCTATTAAATGGACTTGGTTTTCCTATTAAGTGGACTTTTTTTGGAAAACAGACTTAGGAAACCATTTTTTATGTGAAAATGTTACACTATTCAGTCACTGCAGTAGGCGTGCTGTAAGACTGACATTCAAACAGTGCTCTCACTAGTGAGTTGGATTTTCTTTGCCCTAATCTAAGTATTCACATCTAATTTGTTTCAGGAAAGTGGGAGTGGAACGAGTGTGTGTTTTGCTCAAGCTGTTTAACCAGAGTAGTTGAGCACTTGTGCATTCCTCCTAAAAGCTGCTGGTGGCTCAGTATTACGGTTGTACTTAGTGCGAAAGACCCATGAAAGATGACGAAAATGAAACATTTCTGGTTTTCTGCATGAGAGCTTGCTGAAATGATGTTGGGTACATCATATGTTTTGGAAGACTTGTATCTGCCTTAATGATCACCCTTCACTTTCAATGGAAAAATACTTGGTCCCACAAAATGAGGAAAGGCCCTGTACATCATATGGCTGTATGCTGGCTCTCTTCTGTACTTTAGCTTGTTTTCCTTAACAGTGTTAATACAGTGTTATACATCTAAAGGCATTAAACTTCATCTCTGCGGTAGCTAAGTTACTGTTTGGCTCCTTATTACCCTGAGTCCATCAGAGACAAGAGGGATCTCCTTGTTTCAGTTGCTTAACAAAAGCACAAAGTGGTTATTATCTTAATTAGTTTGGAATGTAATTTAATTCAAGATGTAACAAGTGGGTATAAAAACAGGTGGTAGGGGAAAACAGGAAGGACTGATAAGCCTAGCTGACTGTAGTAAGTATATCTAGATGGTTTTTAGTTGTTTCACTGTTTTGAGTGTTGAAATCCCTTATCTGGCAAAAGCTTTTATAGACATGACAGCTGAGACAGAGTTTAAATAGGGTTAAATAAACTGGGTTTAGAGCTTTGACCAAGTAGTACTGATTTGGTTTTCATTTTGCATCACAGAATGATACAGTTCTTAATAAAGTGCTCAGTAAACATTGACATATTTATTGTATTGGTATCTGTTTCCCTTAGGTTGAGAGGGCGATGGATAATAATAGGAGCAATGGCTGAATTCAGATTCAGTCATTCTTCTCTGGAGAGTTGTTGCTTTGTGTCTTTTGCTTTGTAATAGACTTTTTCTTAGGCTGGTGTTTTGAGCTGAGTTTGTTTGCACCTCTTCTGAGCCCGAGGCTCAACTCCCAAGAGATGTTGGATTTCACTAATCCTGTATCGTTAATTCAGGTTATTTTTATTCCTTTTTAATCTCTCTCACAGGATTGAAGAAGTCCAGAACTGATTCCTTGCCAAATGATTCTAAAGGTGGTTTACGATAAAAGAACAATTTGTTATTTCTCCTTTCTTTTCTCCTCAAAGGTTGTACCTTTCCTTGGCAGATATGAAAGCCTTCTACAAAATTAAACCTCTGTTTCCGTTTTTGGTTAAATAAAAATACAGGAGGTATGTACTTAATGGCTTTGTGTATTCCCTAGGTGTTTGCAGTAGCTCAGCTGCATCAAAAGTTGACATTTAGCAGGCTAAGTCCAGTGTAGATTGGGTCAATGCAGTGCAGAAGTGAAGTTGGTGGAGTTGGATGTAAATATGGTTCTCTCTCCATAACAGTTACAAGTGCATTTTTTTTCTGAAGATCCAGATTGCAACTATGCTTAAATACAGTAGATTAGGTCTCCAATTCATTGGTTGTCCAGTACTTGGAACAGATTGGTGCTAGTTAACTTTTCTACAGCGATGAAGTATTTTTAATCAAACCTTTCAGATGTGAGATGCACAATAGTGCTATGTCTGTGTCCCTCATGCCTTTGAGTAGTGTTTGTTTATATCAGATGTTTTCTTGTTTGTGTGCATTGCTGGCATATTATTGCTACACAAAGACATCAGACTCATCCTCATTTTTTTCTTTTAATGGAGTGTGACTGCTACAATTGGCTGTTCAGTCCTCTGCTGTTAATATCATGCACTGAGGAAAACTTAGGGTGTTGTCTAGTGTAGAGTTTCATTTATTTATTTATTCCAGGGTTTTAAACAGATTTGCTTCCTGTGTGGGAGTAGACCAAGGCACTTGCTTGATTGATTCGTTACTTGCAGGGACACAGAATCAGGGGGATCTATTGATTCCTCACAGCTAGCTGAACCCAGTTTGTAATATCCTTAATTGCTCTTTAACAGACTTCACTTTACCCAATCTAAGTTTAGAAAGCAGTATTTAAGATGGGTGTATTATGGCAGACTTTTTGCTAGTTTTAACTGTTTCGGAGATGAAGCAGGTACTAATGCTGTGCCAGGTCTCCATGTTGTCCATCTGATATTCCTGTCTTTAGATTCCAAATGGTTCCTTCAGACTGGCCTTTCCAGCCTGAACTGCACCATTTTTCCTGCTCTGACATCTTCTGAACAGCCTGCTGTTTGTTCTCGTTCTTTGATTTTTTTTTTTGTGTGTGTGGTATGTCTGTGTACGCACATCTGCTACAGATTTAGCTATTTTTATCAAGTTACTTCTGGCAAAGTCCCAGACTTGCAGTTTCCATTTTGTCCAGTGTTGTTGGTGATATTTGGGATTATCTCTTTCTTCCTGTCTTTATGGGCATTTTAGGTACCTCATATGGAAACTCATTAGATCTAATTTGTGTAAGCATTCATTGTACTTAGGCTTTGATCTTCATTTTTCCAGAGCTAGGATTTTGCTTAATGATGACCTGGAAAGACTGTAAATAAACATCTTTGTATACTTTGTGGGGCACCTTGTGAAAGGTGTATAAATAAGGTCTAAAGAATGGTAGCTTTTCTGCTACTTGACTGACAGCCCCCACCCCCCAATTTACCCTACATTTAAAAATAATGTTTCTGGGTTTAGTGAAGTACTTCAATATGATAAATGATTATAAGGCCAAAGGAGTACTGAATGTTTACCAAAACAAAGAGCTTTGCTTTGTGTGTCTGCTTTGTGCCAGAGTGAAATAATTAACACAATATCTGGAGTTTAAACTGTATGATAATCTTGTTGTAGTGACTCGACTTAGTAATCTGATAATTATAAAATATATTATTAACAGAAGACTGTTTAGAGGAATTGCTGTAAAGGCTTGTCTAATTACTACTTGTTTAATGCCTTGTGGAGTCGACTGCATTGCTGCAGTTCCCTTGCTGCCTCACCTCTGGCATGGTGACATCCTAAACTATTCCTGCCCTGTCAGCAATGACTTCATGACTGTGGCCTCAGTTTCTCTCTTGTCATAATTTCACTCCTTGCTAGTCTTCAAGCCCTTCATGGTAGCAAAGATCTGCTTCTAAGGTATATTTAAAAACAAACAAACAAACAAAACCAAACAAAAAACAAAACACTAAAAAAGAATCCAAATTTACAAAATTTTCAACAATCTTGAAAACTGCTTTTGCCAACTATAAGTTTTTTTTTTTTTCTTTTTTACAGCATTCACCTGGTATTATTTTCCATTTTCAAGCCACCTTTAGACAAGTACAGCATAGACTGTTGTGATCGATTGGTACTATGGGCTGCTTCTCCTTTCTCCTACCCCCAGGTGCAATGTGACCTAGGGGTGTATTATCATATTCTTGATTGTATGCATCCTTTGTGCTGGCGCTAGCTGATGGAAAGAACAAAGTAGTTTGTTAGATAAAATTCCAACTTTTTATCTGCCAAACTCAATCCAGCCTTGGGCATTATGGATAAAACAGTTTGGAAAACAGGAAGATGTGTGCTTCCCCCCCCGAAAGGCTCCTGCTGAGCTTGGTAGAAGGGCATTCTAACAATAGTCCGTTCTGTAGGAGGTGAATTTGTGTTATGCTATCTATATTTTAGTAGAGAAAGATAGGATTGAATAGTCATAAGACTAAAATGCATTGTAGAAAGATCCATTAGTTAGAAATAGCCTTTGAAGCACACAAGAGGCTGTGGTAGAAGCCAGTGAATAGCTGCAGCTTCTCACCCATTTATTTTCATGTGGAAACGCAGTGATTTGGAAACGTCCGATTTCTTTTACCTGGAAAATTGACAATTTCCACCAGCATCCTGACCCCCCTGGATGTGCTGCGATCCCTTCCCAATGCTTCTCACTTGAGATACAGTCCTCCRGGAGGAGAATTTCTTAGCAGTAAATGAATTTGCTAATGAACCTTCCTCCCAAAACAGCGAGGAGATGCCAAGTGACACGTTGGGAAGTGCCAAGCAGGAGGGAAATGGCTCTTCTGTGCTGACTGTCATAAACAGGATGTGGTTTGTTTACAGTCCTTACTTGATCTCTATAGTCCCCCCGTCAGGGCTGCGCACGGATGAGACTCCCGCAATGGCCTGGAGAAATACGAGGTTTCTGAGCCAGTATCAAATATTGTGTCAGAGGAGAAAGTGGCTTCGGGCGAAGGAGCAAACAAAATTAAGCAGTGTGTCTTGGATTCTTCTGTGCTTTTCTGGGGTATTTATCATTCTGACTGCACAGCTGCGTTGCAGTTGACTGCAGAGCAGAGGGAATTTAATAAAACTGTGGGGATAACTGTTGGGTGACTAATTTTAAGAGGAGATGCGTTGAAAAGCCTTTGTAGTGGGATAGTTTTGGAACAGTGACAGCAGTTTAAGACGTACGTTAGAAGAAAACAGTCTTGCAAGTTGTAAAAAGAATAAAATAGAATAGTTCAGTTGGAAGGGACCTACAATGATCATCTAGTCCAACTGCCAAGAAAACAGCTTCTTTTTTTTTTTTTTTTTTTTTTCCTATCACCTCAAAAAATCCAAGTAAAATCCTTGGCATTGGTTGGACCGGCTCTTAGCACTATCCTGAGGGGATTTGGCTGACTGTCTTGAATCTCTCTGGTATCATTGCTGCCCAGGTATAGCATAGGGTTAGTGTAACAAAGCATTATCAGAACTGTGTGAAGAAAAGCAAAGGACCTTTGGCTCTTGCCATTGGTACTCTTGACGTTTATGACTGCTGAACTCATGTACCATAAAACACTCCGTATACAGTAACATGGTGATGATCTGCTGTTGTTGTAAGTGTAACTTCCCCTTGGAGTATTAGAGATAGAATACACCCAAGGTTCAATGGCTGTCAGTATGGTACGTGCTTCTCCTGTAGGAAGGACACTGTGAACAATCTAATCATGCCAAGTTTTATTCTCTTAAGCTTTACTGCCAATAAAAGTTCCTCGCTAGAAAAATAAAATTGAGCTGTAGCCCAGAGTAATGCGATTTGCATTAGAGCACGTTGTGAACGTAAGGTAAATTTTTAAGTATCAAAGTAATTTAGAGACTGAAGTTTTACAGAAATTCTGTGATACTTAAACATTTTGGGACTATCTCTCATAGTTTTCTAAGAAAAGGGTCTGATGATTGGGAGTTGATGTTCACTGTTTTTCTACATATGTGGATCTCTTACTGTATATGCCCTTATACAACATGAATAATTCAGTGCCTGTAAATAGGGAAAAGTGTTGAGATGGTAAGTCATGG
Source organism: Phoebastria nigripes (assembly GCA_035582835.1). Classification (NCBI taxonomy): domain Eukaryota; kingdom Metazoa; phylum Chordata; class Aves; order Procellariiformes; family Diomedeidae; genus Phoebastria; species Phoebastria nigripes. The sequence goes on from JAYKAV010001665.1 coordinate 2,159,709, forward strand.
GTTTCTTTGTTGATAGTCACGTATTTTAGTTGTTGAGGTGTAAAAAAAAAAAAAAAATGAAGTTAAAGTAACACTGTTTGCACCATCCTGGGAGCGTGCGTGTTCACTTGTTTATCTGCTCCTCTCGAATATTTCATTGCGCTTTAAAATCAATTCCTTAATTCCTTGTCACGAAGTTACCAGCTCAAGCCCTTATCTGAAGGGCTTAGGGACGTGTAGGCTGCGTTGTCTTTTTTGGGGTTGCAAAGACCACTAACGCTCCCTACAAGCAGCTTGCTTTTTCAGACAGCCTACTACTGCTTTGGCTGGTTTTGGTAGTGCATTAGTATTCTGAGTTTTCTGTTTGCCACCCATGAAGCTGACAACTGAAAAGGCTAATTGGGATAAGGAGTAGGGAGGAAGGGAAAATATCAAAACTCAGGCAATAAATTAAATGAATTTGTTTGGTGTGTGAGTTGTGTTGTGAAGTGAGGCTACTTGTGTATCATTTTCATTTTGAAATGAAGAAACAACTTGCTTTCAGAATAGGAATAAATTGTTCATGTAGAGTTTATCTAAACTCCCAGTGGCTGCAGACTTTTTTTAAGGATTTGTGGAGGGATTTAGTGGTGTGGCCTGACTCGCCAGGCTCTGTCTGACTGAGGAAATGAGAACTGATGACTGTAAGCTGCCATACATTGGTATGCTTTTTGTTTTTAAGTCACTGCTCATTATTGGGAAAATAGTGTGAGGAGTCACTGCTTATATAATTTGTAGAATTAAAAAGCAAATGTCATTTACAAACTGAGGCTACGATGCACGATTGAAGAATATTTCAATCACTTCCTAACCTCACAAGCACTTCCTAACCTCACAAGAACAAATAGGTGTTGTATTTAACCCTTAAATCTGCGAGTCTGAAAGTATTTGTATTTCCCATTGTACCTTGCTATTGTGCTTTCCCCTCCTCATCTGTAGGAAAAAAGGTGGTTTGGTAAGAGAAAAGTTACTACAAAATAAAACCCTACAAAAGTGAAACCATCAGCCCAGCATGAAGCAATCCCTCTTTACACAAACACCATTTAGCCATAAGAAATACAGAGTTCACCCCTTTGTACAGAAAATATATGGGTTTGCGGTCTATGGAGCGGAATATGAATCCAGCTGTTTGTATTATGATTATTATTTCTTTTTGATTATAGGCTGTTCATCTCTAGGAGAACAGCCAAGCTGAGGAATGGGTGTGCATTGTGCTGGGAAGTCCTGTTTGGTACTTTGTCCCAGGCAAAAGGAGGGTGACAGAAATACTAATGGAAAAAAAAACAAACAAACAAACCTGAAGGGAATGAGAAATGTTCTCCTAGCAGTATYCAGGAAGCTAGAACTTGATGGTGTGTTCTTGAAACCTTTTTTCTAGCACACTAAAATTTTCAAGGGCTTCTCATTATTTAATTTTTAAGATGCTGTATTTATAACATGCAAGTATAAGAGACCTAGCTGATCAGAGGGTGTTGGGAGATTCAGGAACTATTGTGTCATCAATATATACATATTCTGTAAATAAGTTTCATTGACTTATTAATAAACCATATGTGGGAGAATGTGGGAGGTGCCTCTTTCTGCTGTGTACTGCATCTCCTCAGATATGCTCCCCTAGTACGGGAGCTCTCAAAAACTCCCTGTTACGGTCCTGTATCTGTACCCTGTACATGGTCCTACTGACATGTCAATGTGCCATGTCCAATTTACTGTGTTCTTTTTTATCAGTGGTGCAACATGCGCACCAGGGATCTGACATTTCTAACAAGCATCAAAATTACCTACATGTGCTACGCAACACATGCTTTGACTTGTTTGTCTGTATCTCATGGGTCTCTGGGAGCGGGCCGCCACAGACAGCAGCCAAGTCCTCTCTGTCGCTTTTCCCCAAAGTGCTGTTTCAGATGCAGGCAATGAGCTGGAGGAATTGTTGCAGATGTGGCATGTTGCTTTTCAGCCTTCTTTCTCAGGAGCCTGTGGTTTCTTACTGATGTGTATTTTGATCCTGTTACATGAAGGTAGAGCAGCCCATGTAGAAAATGGGCACTCTCTGGGAGCTGTCTGCTGCTGTCAGGAGACCTTTCAGCCCAAGCTCCATCGTGGGAGACAGGGGATGATGTAGGATTTGTCTGGGCAGATTTAACACCTCCCAAGGGGCTACTTACATAGGGATAGGGAACGGGGAGATACAAACTTCACTTGTACCTCCTGAAATGACCCTAGTTGCAATTCCTAGGATCATATGACCTGAAAATATGCATTTCAAACAGATGTGCAAGTACATGATTTTATTCACCATTAAGTCAATGGAGACTAGTGGATGCAGCTGTCCTCCACACTGGTTTGATCTTACCATTGTGATTTGTACCTTGAAAGGATTAACCAGTCTCTTCCTTTAAACGACTTTTGCTCTGAAGTCATGAAAATTTTAGCGTTGTCAGAGTTGAAGCATCATGACACCCTGCGAGCATCAGAGATCCCTTGGTCCTTGATGAAAAGTGAGAGTTCTGGAAGTCCTCACAGAGAACACTGGAAAGGCTTTTGACACTGGTGAGGGCCTGGAAGTTTTTAAAGAAGATCCCAAGCGAAAAATAGCCTGCAGCAGTGCTTACTCCATCATCCATTTTAGACATAGGACTTTCCTCAAGGTTGCTACAAGTGAGAAACATCTTTAACGTGGACAGTCCAGAGAACACTAAGGTAATCCATGTGAGGAGAGATGTAACCTGTAAACTGGCATTCCCCATACACCTCAACCCCAGACACCAAAAGTGGCTTTTGGAAATCAATGTTTTAACTCTTAATATAGGAGTGAGGGCATTCCTTCATGGCACTCCAGCTGTTGAGTTACCTGGAAAATGGCCAGGCAGAAAGTCAGTGGATGGTGTAACAGCTGGGCTAGATGTGTGCAATTTTTCACGTTATGAGAATGTGTGTATTGAAGCTTGTCAAATTTTCTGTTTCTACAATATTTCCAGTTTGGATTTTTTTTGTTAATGTTCTGCTAGATTGTGTTTTTGCATGATTTTACACTGATAGGTTGGGATTTTTTTGTGTGTTGTATTTTCACTTTTGAGAAAATAAATACTAGTTTTGTGGAACTGTCTTTGATACATTTTTCATGATGGCTTAATAATAGAACTACCATGAAAGCATGCTTCCCAGCGATGTAGTGTGATTTCCATACAAGGGGGGGGAGCCCCAAACATTTTGATGTTTCATTAAAATTTAAAGAAATATTATATGAAATTCTCCTTGGCATTTCTAGAAAAGATTCCCTTTTTTTTTTTTTTTT
>JAYKAV010001665.1:2163034-2174748 GCA_035582835.1 Phoebastria nigripes
AAAAAAAAAAAAAAAAAGGCTTTATAAATCACCAGACTGCTTTTCTTCTCAGCAGGGACTGATCAAGACACCAGGAGGCAGGCCTGACCAAGCACTGCAAGAGATTATCATGCGGGATGCAGTCTTAATGTTCTTCTGTACATTAACTCTTTACACCTGTGCTTTCCATTTCCTGAGAGAATATTCTTCCTTTCTGTAATTGGGGTTTTGCAGAGCACGCTGTGTGGTTACGTACAGGCAGGTGCTGCTCAGCAGCTTGTAGCTTGGCCATGACTGTCATGGAAATGAAGGAACTGGAAAGAACAGCTTGGATTCTAGACCAGACCTTGAATTTGTAGGGATCATGTCATATGCTTTTAATTGACTTATTGGGGTTCTGAATGTTGTATTTTGTCCTCTGATCTGTATTTGAGGGAATATGGCTGTGTCACAATCCATGACATATTTAACTTTTGATATATCCCCAAATGACTATAGATACGTTTTTTTTTTCTGGAGTAGAACAGTTGGCCTATTGTTGATTTAATTTGATTACCTATAATGAAAGCTTCAGTAAAATATTTAAAAGTTATATACACAGTACTGTAGCCAAGAACTGACTTACGGGGTAGCTTCTGCCAGATCCTTGAATTTTTATCGTAGGCAGTATTAACATAAATTCTGTTTAGTCGTAGAATATTCTCTCAGTTCTGCTACTTATGATTTACTTCAATGTCTTCTTCTGCCAATCCCAGCTAAAAATATCTGATGCCAAAGTATTTTGCTTTATAATTTAATGATGTCTTCCTTTTTTTATCTTCTCATATTCTGTGATGCTGTACCTGAAACTGAGCTGAATTTTGGAGCGCTTAGGAAATACTTGTTACAGCTTCTGTCCTGTGTAAGGGGCTGCAGTGGGATTGCTTTTAATAGCAGTGGTTGAAAATTACCTCAATGTGGTTCTCTGTTTGCTTTCAGTACACCTGACTTTTCCCTAATCTTTTCTGTTACCTATTCAATACCCAGCTCCACCTCCTGATGTTGCTGGAAAATTGATTGCTCACATAGGTGGTATTCTAGTTTATCTTCCTTATATACAAGTAGAGCACTTTCTGCCTTTATAAAGAAGCATTTTTCTCATACCTGGTAAAATTATCGTTATATACACAACTGTTTCTTTTATCCTGTCTCCGTGTGCTGTATGCTTTCAATGTTTTCTGAAGATAACTCTTGATCTTATCTYTTTTCTTCTTTTTTTTTTCTTTGACTGCACTTACTAATGTTACCAGTCCTCTGCATTTCCATTTTCTTTGTATTAAGCAAGCTTTCCTGTGTACTGTTCTTTACCTCCCTACCTAGCTTTATTGATTTATTGTGCCATTTTAGCATGTTTGATTTTACAGAAAAGAAGGCTGATTTGTAGCCTCCCTAGCTGTATGTTAAAAACTTCTCATGCACTTACATTTGCTTTACCACGAATCCCAGACAAATTGTCTTTTAAGAGTTAAGCTTAAAATTCTTATTTGAAGTCCATATTTGCATGACTTCTGTATGTGACTTCTGTGCATACCTGTGTAGTCTCTTACCTAAATCTTATTTATTGCAAGTTTATTAATTCTTCAGCAGCTAAACCACATGGCTTTTGATTTTCACAGAAATCTACTTTTTATTAAAATGGATGGTTTACTTGGCACTTGTGACCCATATGTGGCATTTAGGAACAGTTTAGCTGATGCTTTTTGCTTCTTCATGAACTTACAGACAAGGGCAAGAGTGAGTTGCAAGCCATATGAATTAATTCAGTAGTCCATTCCCTGCAACTTTTTTCCTGGGCTTCAGAAAGGCTTGCGATTGTCACGTGTTGGACCTGTATTATCTCATCTGATGGGTGTGTGCATGGGCTTTGTACCATGTAAGGGGGGATGCTGCTGAGTAATGGCTACCTTATGGCTATGCCATGAGGTGTATACTCTTCAGTGCTTTGGACATCTGTCTGCTGTGTGACAAGATGTAGATAGTTTCCATCTCCTGAGCAGACATGACAGACAGACATTTCCTACCTTCAGGTGCTTTGTAACAGGTTACTGAGGCCTGTGCTCGCCAGGAGATTGTGTAATGCAAAATAAGCACCATTGCTAATGTTGATCAGGAAACTCAAAATATAACCTGCTGGGAGGGGTGGTATTCAGAGACAAGGAATGTACAGTCCGGTGTCCCAAGTAAGRTAGCCCTTCACTGACGTGTAATGAAGTATATGGGATTTTGCTGAGAAGACTTGATGTGGTTTAACAGGATAAATGCTAGACCCCRTCCAAAATCAGTCACAGAAGATATAAAAATATGCAACTGGCATTGAGGATAACTTAGAGTTTTATGGCATCTCTTATTTGAATGAATACAGTGATGCAAGTTAAGGTCTTGCTTTTTCTGAGGTTTGAGATTTGCAATAATCATTTTAGTGACATTATTTTGCTTATGYTCTTATAGTTATGGTTTTATTTCATACCATATGCTTGTTTTGATTATATGTATGAAGGAAAAACAAACATTTTTAGATAACTTGGATGACTTTGATATGAAAATATTTAATTATGGAAAATAAGTTTTGCAAAAGCAAGTGGCTTTAAAACTGTTTATATTCTAACTGCACTGTATGGTCATAAATGCAATACTGAAGTAAAAACACAGATCAGATTTTGGACTTGTTTCCRAGCCTAGAGGGTCATATGTTGTTTATAAGTTTTGAATACTAAACATGATGGTATTGCTGGAGATAAGTTCCAGCTCCCAAGTTACAGTAGCATGAAATAAACAGACTTTTATTACTAGCAATCAATGAATACATTTTGTTTTGTATTAAATCTGACTTAGCTGAAGATAAACCTGAAATGAGCTTCTCCTTGATCAGCTTCTGCTACTTTCATGCTTTTCATGTGTATGTTAGTAGATAAAGGAAGACAAGTGATGTGTAATACTGTCTCCAGGTAGCGTGGGTCTCAGTCCAAAGAAGAATTGGACCACTTGTGTGTTTGGGTTTAAACTGGGTAAGATGATTGAGCATATGCTKAAACGTCTCTCGGGGCCTGAGATTTCCCAGTCCTCTAGGAAAAGTACTTTTTAGGGTTAAGTATGTCAAATATTGAACAGACCTTTCAGCAGCTCTTATCAGAAAGACCAAACAAGTAGTTTCATGAGCAATGAAAAAGCTTTAATTTCCTTTGGATTTCTCAGTTAATTAGCTTTCTTCAAACTGAATTGTGCTTAATTTTTCTGTTGATTCTTTGTTAGCCTGGAACACCACCATCCTTTTCTCCCCATTGCTCTCTTCCTACAGAGTATTTTGGATAGCAGCATGTGAGCTGCTGTATTCAACACCAGTGATTAGATCAGGGACTAAAGAATWAAGGGTGAATTTGTGAATTCTCAATTGTCCCCTCACCAGCTGCTTGTTTTCATAAAACTTGTAGTAAGAGAATTATCCTCGAGACATCTACTGTCTATTGTATGTAGATTAAATTGGCCAGCAGGTATTATATGGGGAGGAAAAAGATGCACAGAATGATTTTCTAATCTTGATTTTAAATAATAATGATTAAAAAAAACCCTAAAAACATGGGGTTTGCATCCAGAGGTGCTTATAGTTATGTTACCTTTTTTAATTAGAATAGTTTAGAACTTATATCCTTTGCATACGAAATGGTACGGTAATGTTAAATTTTCTTTTCCTTTCAGAAGATGATAGAAAGACAGTGTTGTGTGTATGCACATGCTAGGAGGAATTTGTATTGTGATTTCCAAATCCATGTCATATTTTGATAAAGCATCATTACCTGGTTATTACTCGATTAAAAAGACACCAATATTTTTTGTGAATGCTGTGTCTTTGCTTTTATTAAAGATTTTTTGTCACACTGACTTTGACCAGAACCTTTTACATGATCTTTTTAATCTGTTTGYGAATGAATTACTCAGGGTGCATTTGGATATTATACTCCCGTCACCTGTAATGAATTAAGAGCCACCATTGTCTACTGTATCAGTGATTTTATAGAGGTACTTCTGCTTGCTGCTTTGATTGGATGCACCTTTGAATCAGTCATCGTTATTATGCATTCTGAATAATAAATCTTAATTCCCTAATTACACATTTACCTGCTACTCTAAATTGTCTCATATTTACCTGATGCCATGTAATTAGGAAATTACAGAATTTATACAATAGATGTTGTATTTTTAATGTTTCCTAGTTGGGAAAATATAACAGGAAATGGCTTAATAGGTATATTTAAATTTCCAAAGTATTTTCACTGGTAATGACTTAAGAAAGCTTACCTAATTTTAAATAAAGAGAATTCCACTTGTGCTTTTACTTCCTCACAAGAACCGTGAAACAGGGAGTACAGCACTACCAAAATGAATGTTAAAACTGAAAGTCTGGGCAAATACTTGGGCCTCCTCTCTGAGCCTTTTCCTTAATGGGCAATAATATTTGGTTAAAGAATCCTTATTAAATGATTCTCAGCTGACATCATTGTTTTCTGTAGCTTTGTTGAACCTAAATATTAATTAAAATAGCGTATCTTCTACAAATACTCCATTTGTCCGGGAACTCTCAGTATTAGAGAGGACCCATCTGACCACAAAATTCAAGAATGGTTGATTTGCTGACAATTAAAATATGATGCTGATTAGTTGTGGTTTTCATTAATGTGGGTTTGTGCCTGTAACTGGGGAAGTGGGAAAAATTGTTTGAAAATGGCCATTTGGAAAACCCTCTTCTGTCTTCCCTTATTTACCTTGAATACAAGAAGCCCATGCAATTAGTAAAACATTTGTTGCTTTTGTTGTTTGACATCTGAGAAGTGATGCAATTTTTTTCCTTTAAAAGAGAACCTAGAGCAAAAACACCCCTAGATTACTTTGAAAGCTAGGCCTTTCCTGGTAATCAAGTGTTTACAGAAAGATGCTTTGTTCAAACCTTTTCTGGGGCTCTGTATGCTTAAACAAAGGGCTTTTAGACTTAAACACAGCTGTTCATTTGAAAATGAAAAATCAAATTAAGCAGAACCAGCTTTTGAAAGTTAATGTTGTATAGCAACTGAAACAAAAGAAAAAAATACTGTGTTTTACGTTTCACTTAAATAACTTTTTTAACATAAAGTTTTCAACTAAAAAGTGTGGTTTCAAAGCTGCTCATCTCTTGCTGTATCCCGCAATAGAACATCTGCGTTCATTCTGACGCGGATGAATGACATGAATTAAACTAAAACCGTTGAAGTGCTCTTTTTAACATAATTACACCTTGTTCATTTTGGAGACACAATGCAGGGATGAAATGCCAATTAAGCCTGATATGTTAATGAGATTGAGACTGAATAGGGGATTAGAGCGGACACAAATCCCAGTGGAATTGATTTGATATAATCCCTCAAGTTTCTTCTGTTTTCAAATGTACAATAACATTTCTGTTAAAATTTCCAGGCATAGAATAAAAACAAAAAAATCCCMAAACATGATCGATTTGGGGATATGGTTAAAGAAGCTGTAGACTGAGTCTCAGTTTGGTAATCTTGKTTTTACTGTTCATGTCAGATCTTTGTAGGTTTGATGTCTTTGTCAGCTCAGAGTTCTCTTGCATGTTCATGCCATGTGTGTGTCATGGAGTTCCACACTATATAAATATTACTTTACATGGAATTTGTGATGTAAATATATGTGTGTATATGCATGTAAATATATTTACATATATACCCCCAATATACATTATTATATAAACATTATATCTTTTTAATGTTTTATAATATAGTGTGTGTGTAAAATAAACAAACAAAACACCCACAAAAAAAATGATGCTTTCCCCTTATAAAGATTCACTCTAACATCTAATACCATAATTTTTTAATTATGTTCTTTGGAGTGATCATCCAAAACAATGGGTTGGCAGGAAGGTGAATGATTGCTGGATATTTTAAGCAGGACATAGTGTAACATCACAGCTAGTGATCAAGAAGAGGAGACTGGAGGTAGATGCCAGTAGCTTGGAGTAGCTAGACTGGAGTAGCCAAGCTGCACCTATGAGTGTAGAAATAAAACTATATTTAGACATAGAAGATAGTTTTCTTTTAATCAACTGCATTTAAAAAAAAAACAACAACACACAAAAGATGCATAATCAAAACAAAATTTTTCATAGCTGTGAAGACATAATTCTATTTCCTGGAGAACTTGGTAGTTTATCTACTAGAATACCCTAAGGCAAAAGATTCGGCCTCTGATGGATCCTAGTGCAAATCAGTAGGGCTTTAGGAGCACAATCTAACCATCTCTTCAGGTTCGTATCTGATTTTATTATCATGAAATGCCATATCAGTACCTGTAACGAATTCCTGTGTTCCTATTAAATGACTTCTGGTGACAGATGAAGAACTCGTATGCCACAGGTATGTAGAGGACAGCTGGCTCCTTAGCCAGGATCTGAATCAGAGAGACTTCAAGTCAGAGCACTTCAAATGGACTTAGATCCTAAGTAGGAAACTAGAGAAGCTCCCCTTAAAATGCTGTATGGAGGTCCTTGTTGTATGCTGAAGCTCAATATGAAAAGACATTGCCTGACCTTTTCAGATTACCAGTAACGTATCCAGTGTCAGATTTATTTTCTCTGTCATAGAAGTAGAAATTTTTTATCTGYGTGACTGAGGACTTACCATATTGTCAGTCACCCAGGGTAGTTTTATAAAGGGAAGGTTCACAGAYGTACTAGAGAAGAAAGGAGAAAATTCCTTTCTATTCTTCCTGTACAGTTTAATTTATTCTTGTATTACTCATAGGTGGAAGCCCTTGGGGCTTTTTTTATTTGTCCTATATTATAAGGTGTATTAAAGTCTGTCTTCTCTTTGTGGCAGGGAGTCCAGTTGTTTAAGCAAGTATAATTCTTCTCTTTTGAGGGTGTGTTTGTAGTTTGTTTTTTTTTAATAGAATTTTGGAAATGTTAAACGCTATTACCCTGTTTTGACACCTTATGATTAGCTGACCTCTACAGATCAGAAAAGCTATATGCAGAAAAATAACTGCTTGAATTAATCAGAACATTGTCTTTCAGTAGTGGATTGAACCTCTTAGAGAATGGGTTGTGTTCATTAAGCGTGTTTTTCTTTTGCTACTTCTGTTAGCTTATGGCAGCACCATTTGTCTTCAATCTGTCTCCATATTTGCCTCAAAGCAACTCTTGGGTTATCAGCTAATATTAAAATGAATTATTAATATTGCTAGAGATAATGCTGGCTTGCAGACTAAAGTATTTGGAAGAGTCTGGAGCTATGGTACAGCCTCCTGTGAATGTCAGGGCTGATTTATACCTACAGCAATTTTCCTGGTCTGTTTGCTTAAGCCAAAATTCTCTGTTTCAGTCTTGGTAAACATTATATTCTACCTTGTACTGGGGCTAAGAGACTGTATTGTGACCAGCTGGATGGCAACCTGTCCTCATTCATACGTACCTCTGTAATTTCTTGACTGGGCTAGAATATACAGCAATTTACTGAAGCGTGATTCTGTCCTGGGATTACAAAATGCAGCAGTTTCAGATTCAACTGCACGGTCTGTGGTACAGACATCAAATCTACTGTTAAATCTTTGTACTTGCCTCCCAGAGAAACCTAAGGTCTCAATGGTTTTGTTCACTACTCTAATTATCGGTGCCTAGGATATCTAAAAGACTTCTTGTAATGACATCTCAGCTCTTCATGTAGAACAGAACTTTCTTAGACTTAAGATCACTTTGAAGAGGTACTGTTTCCTTCAGGTTGTTAAAAAAATTAAACTCTTCATGGATCTAAACCCACCATACAGCTCCTCCTTTCTCAGCTGAATGTATATTTTGATATTACCCTCCACAATTAAAATAACTTTACCAATTCTGTTTCAAATAGTTTAAAAGATGGGTAATGAATTAAAACTGCAGGCTTCTTCGGGCTTGGAAAGAAGGAAAGAAACCCATAAGCTATGTGTCATATGTCAAAGTTGTAATGCTGCTACTGTAGTGGAACATACTTGGTACCATGGTGATAGTGTAGGTGCGAGAACTCAAGTGGAATATGTTATAGAGGGGAGAAATCATATCTGTTACTCAATGCTGTATGCACTACTGCAAAATGTGCTGGCCACTGTGTCATTGTGCTGGATCTAATTCAAAGCGGGATTAATCTTTTCACATACAAGATGCTGGCATTTTGACTTCATTTCTTACAGATTAGGTTAAATCTTTTTCCATTTGGGTAGGAAAGCATCAAAGTGTTGCAGCTTGTGGCTGCTGCCTGTGCCTGTGAGTGGGATAAGGGAGGAGTCCCAGTTCTAGGATACTAATTCCCTGTAACGCTCCGGAAGCTGGGACCTTCCAGCATCCATATCACATTAAAAAAAAAAAACAAAACCAAAACAAACAAACAAACAAAAAACCCACCCAAAACAAACAAAAAAAACCAAACCAAACCAAACCAAACAAACCCCAAAAAACCAAAACAACAAAAAAACCCCCAAACAAAACCAAACAAAAAAACCAACCAACCAAACAAAAACCCCCAAACAAACCAAAAAACCCCCCCAAAAAGATGCTGCTGGTTACTGTCTGGTTTTGCTGATCATACATAGCCAGCTGGATTTGGATTCATCTGGTTTCTGAGATTTGGAACTTGTCTTTTATATTAAATGTATTGGGAATGCTGGAATTACATGCATAAGAATAAAGCAATGACATTTTTAAGTTGAGAACTTACCCAGGTATGAAGTAATTTACTGAGACAGTTGGTTTAACAGAACTGCCTGATTATAAAATATATAACTGGAGCTTTCTTCCTGACATTCATTTAATTATTTTATATAAAGCTCTTTCAAGAGAGAAATTATGGCTGAAATGATTCTGAACTCCAGTTTAGCTGTTTCGATTGCCCTGTGCTCTGGAATAACATCTCTTAGTTAGGACTATGTCTGAATTTTGTGCCTATATTCGTTTGGCTGCTCACACCTCAGTTATTCATCCCAGCCCCGTGTTACATCTCTTCTTACTTTATGCTCACATTTTCCAGCAGTGCTTTGATGTAAATCTTGTTCTATTTTTTAATACATGACGAAAATGAATGATATTTTATTAATGTGTAGAATCTTTCCAGAATTGGTTTTGTTGCTGTTCGATGTCGGACATACAATTTATACACAAAGCTGGAATCTGCCACTGATGAGCTGGGTTAAATTGCTGTGCTGTTGAGTGCTCAGACACTGTTATCCTTTCTGCCATTCTTCCCACGTTCACTTAAAATGGGGGGTGATCCATATTTGTTCAATACAGCTTTCTTGTAATCAGACTTCAGTGACTGTAATAACAGATACTGCCTATCATGCAGTTGGGCAGTGAAACTCTGATCGTTACTTATCTGAGCGTAGATGTTTTGCCCCAGGCAGCCGGTTAGATAAATTCCTATCTTTTAGTTTTCTAGATGTTAGCAGTGTACTCCTTTCTCTCTGATACTTCTCTTGGAAGCTTTTGCTCTGAAGATTGTCTGCAGTGGTTACTTAGTCTTGCATAGTATCAGTCTAGGGATCTAGAAAGGATCTGCAATTTGAGTTTAGCCGGATAAGGCTGCAGCTACTACTGCAGCTTTACAATGTACGTGAGTGAGATGATGTCAGTTTTTTCAGTTTACAAGGGCAAACGGGAGTGAGATTGAAATTAGCAGTGCCCTTTGCCTCTTAGCATCTTTCCTGCTTGGGCACAGCAGAGTTTCTCACTGTCAGATGCACTGCCTAGAAGCCCATTGTGGTGGCATATTTCTTTTACTAATAATTTACCATCCTGACAGCTGCTTAGGGAGCCCATTGTATGTATTAGCTCTGCTAGAATGTGTAATTACAGCTGGTTTTACCCAGGAAATGTCTCCCATTTGTTCAGTTCAGAGAACGGGTTAGCTGCCTTCAACTCAGCAGAATGACTCGAGGAGGGAGGTGAGGTGCGAAGCACCAATCTGATCATAAATGTATGATTTAAGATTCTGAGACAGTGAGATAACAAAAAAATGCAGTTTTTAAAATGCCCTCATATTACAAATAAAAGTATACTTGGCAAAATAAAAAGGTAAAGTTTCTACCTAGCTTAAAAAAACTAGAGGCTTTTTCTAATAATTTTGTGCAGATTGCCGGTAAGTTACATAAATGGGGCTGTTTACTTGTTTGCTCTAGCCATATTCTTTTGGTTTTGTCATTAATAATGTATTGTGAATATCAATTAAAGCTAAGCAGAAATTCAGACTTTTCTCAGAGCCAATTGAAAATGAAACATTGTTTCAAAGGAATATTTTCCTAATTTAAGAGGAAAAAAAAAAAAAAGCCCAACGATTCAAAGTTGGTGTGTGAGAAATCTTGATAATTAGAAAATGATTCTTCCAGCTCACAGCTGACAGGGGATGGTAAATCTCACACATACAAAAAGAAAGAAGAGAAAGGAGTGGAAAGCAAATTGGTAGCCCCCTGTTCCTTCATTGATGGGGAAAGCAGGTAATTAAGTGATTTCTCTCATCCTCTGACATGTGTAGATCAGAGTCCATTAATAACAGACCTGTAACATAAATGATAAAAATGAAAACAACAACAACAAAAAATTCAACCTGTCAAGTATGGTCTGAGTATGAAAGTGAATCTTTGGGCAATGCTGTAAGGTGAATACTCTGAGATAACGCAGCTTCAGCTGTGAGGCCAAGTCGGTGCTGTCTTTTCAGAAACCATCCCGCCAGTTGCTAAGGTGTAGACGGCGGCAAGCAGCATATCCTTTAGTGCAGCCTCGCAGATCTAGCTAATAGTTTTCTGAGTAGGGGATGTGTATACGTGGTTTTGAAGTGAAGTCAAAACAAGGGATTGACTCTTCAGTTGCTTGCTTTGTAACAGAAAGAAGTCTTGCCGCGTTGGGATTATCACTGGCAGCAACCACAGGGTGGGACCGGCAGCTCAGCCCGTACTGAGTGTTGACAGGGGCATCTGAAACCTGCCCCTGCTGCCCGTGGGCTGCGAAGGGCGCTCCATGCAGCGGCAGGATTTGAGAGATGTCACTGAAGTCGCGCTACTGAGATAGCCAACTTCTCTTGGATAGGATGCCTCACTCTTTTTCCAGATAGCGGAGCTGAGCCCAAATTCTACTGCCTTTGGGTAGAAAAGGATGGGCCATGTCACTGCTGGACTTGGGAATGCTCAGAGCTCAAACCCCATCTTCTTGTTTTTTCCTGGTGGATTTGGCTTTTGTTAGCTAGCAAAAAGGACTCATGACTACGTATCTTAAGCACTTGCTTTGTTTTCCTCAACAAAAAGGAAAGCAAGGTGATGTATCGTGATAGCCAGCACCCTGCTTCTCAATGAAAAATACCTCCCCTTGGTACTTCTGCTTCGGTGTTGTCTATCAGTGCTGGTGAGGGGCTGTGGAGCACTGCAGAGCTTGTGCTCCTCCGAGCTCAGCGTGTCCCTTGTTTCCATAGTGGGGATATCGTCAGCTCTAGGACTGGTGGGTTTTAATCAGGCCTTTCCTTTTCCTGTTTGCACTCTGCTCCATTTTCCTATTAAATGGTGACTGCACATTGTTGAAGAAGGCAGTCAAGTGTAAATTTCATTTTTTGCTTCAGCTAATGTTGCTGTTAGAGGTGGCTTTGCACATCTGTGAATATTCCCTGAAGGAGGAGGAGGAAAATCAATAGCTAAAATGT
>JAYKAV010001665.1:2174768-2360012 GCA_035582835.1 Phoebastria nigripes
AAAAAAAAGCAGTGGGGGAGATTTTGAGGTAGAGGAAACTGTCTGGTTTGGTATGGAAGCTTTCTGGTTTCATCTGCTCATATGGGCTTCTGATCATTTTGCTCTGAGTTTTCTTAGAGTAGACAGAAATGTTCTGTGTTTTCTTTTGTGAATTCAGAGATGGAAAGCAGTAGAAGACACTTTCTTTTGAATAAAGGAATCTAAGTGGGAATGAAATGTTCCTGTGTGTCTTTTATTTGGATTCTTACTTAAGTAAATGAGGGAGCGTGCATGCAGTTTGGGGTGAAGGTATCTTAAGCTTCTTCTCTCGTACGTCCCGCGAATTCACAGTGTGCTAAGCTTTGTGCTGGGGATTCAATAGAAGGTGTTAGCGTATTCTGTCGATGCAAGATCATTCCCCATTGTATGTTCCCGAGTCATAATGTTGCAGAAGAAACCGTGTACCACTTCCTTCAGTACTCCGTGACGTTGGGGGAATGTTTTTTATGAAGCAGGAAGCACCAGGTATGCTTTGTCCTCCCTCTTCTGGTCGCCCTGAGCATGTCCCTCTCAACCTCATGAGTTCAGAGTGACTTTTTGTTATCCAGAGGGACTTTTGTAACTTCTTGACTGCAGCATTGCTTCTTGACTGGCGCTCAAATTTCAGAAGCAACTGTTGGTTTATTTTTTTTTTTAACATACATTTCACTGGTGGCTAGTTTCCTTTTATTATCACCCTTTCATTTGCCCTGAAGTCTTTGAGCTGCTCATATTGCTGAGATTCTTCTTCCCTTCTGTTTTTCTCATCCTTTTACACACAAACGTTTTATTCTTGTAGTCTGTTTGTCATTTGTCTTCCTTGCTTAAAATCCAGGTGCTGGTTAGTTTTTGGATGCATTATAGCTGCAACCCCCAACCCGCCTTTTAAGCTGTAAGCATGACTAAGGACAAGAAGACGGTATTTATTTTCCTTGTTCCTTCCATTGTGTTTATAGTCATTTATTATCCTGCCTTTTAAATGAAAGGTGTTCTGTGCAGCTGCTGTCTCTTTCCTCTGTCTCATAAAACTTCTCCGATACTTTGGACTATAAAAAACTAGTTGTAATCTGGTTTAGGATTTTCTTTAGAGATTTGTTATCTGTGTGCTACCAGTAAAAAATGTGTTGAAGCAATTTAATTTGTAGGGAATTCTTGTTCATTTCTATGCAGTAGTTCCTGCAGCTAGGTAGAATACCTGCTTAGTGAAGAATTGTCTGTCTCTTTACAATGTGGACATGCATCTTTATCACCTCAACTTCCTTTGCATGCTTTCTTGTTACTGTCTGTTTTGCGTTCAGGATAACTCACAATTTTCTCTAATGCTGAGCGTCTGTCTGCTCTACCAGAACTAGAGACCAGCAAATAAAATGTGTTGGCTTAAACCAGCACAATCACGATGAGTAGTGATTAAGCTTCGGGATACCATGCTGTAGGATGTTGTAGAAGTTCAAAAAGGCAGTAAAATGTTAAAGGAAGAAAAATACGTGTGGGTCTATGATTACAAAGGTACCACACTTGATTCAGAAAGTGTCTGAGCTATAAGTTGCTAGAGACGTGGAGAATATTCTGCAAAAGTCTTGCTATGCCTTTGTCCTGCTCTTGTATTTTTCCAAAGGCATCTGCCTTGGCTGCCGTTGAAGACAGAGTGCTGGGCTAGATTAAATTTGGTCTGACCCAGTGTGGCTGCTGTGAGTAGTGTTTTTGGGGGAATAGCGACAGTCTTTAAAAATGGAATATGCGTGTACTCAGTGTAAAGTGTGGCAGTATATAAATGTTAATAATAATGTAGGTGGGTGTTCAGGAAATCTATCTTCTGCATGACAAGACAGTTAAACAAGTTTCTGTACACCAGGAATATTCAAATAAATTGCAAATTATCGATGGAACAAATTCACTGTATTTCAGAACCTGCTGGGTTTGAATCTCTAAGTCACCTTACCATTCACAACATGAATGTGGGTTTAATTCACTAACTGTTTAAATATGTCATTCTTCAAGAAGAAACCTTAGCACTCAAAGCCTTTGTGCATGTTAAATTTTCATGGAACATCTTCGATTAAAATGAAGCTTTTGGAGCTCACACTGTTTATATGCAAAAAATGGTTATCGTCATAAAAATCCCAGGAGGGGAGCAGAAAAATGCAATAAAATTTCACACTGTTTAATGTTCATCACCCTCGGGTATCTAGTAGATTTCCACTAACTAAAGGCGAATGTGAATTCCATTTGCTTTAGTAGCTGAATCTGCTTTATCAGCCAACTTGCTTGTGCTACTGCCTATGGAGAGTCTGTTATGAGTATCTTCTTTTGAAATGCATTCGCATTTGTTCAGATTTTTCTCTTTACTTAACTGAGCTGCGTTTCTTTAAAGTGCTTTATTTCCAGTGACATGCCTGAACATCTTCCGTTGGTTCATCTGATCAATTCTTGGCTGCCTTTCCTCCTTATCTGTGGACAGGAGTTGCTTTGTGGAAGGTCTCTAAGGAAGCAGAAGTGCAGTTCTTTGCTTTGCATTCCCTCCTCATCCCTACTAGATTGCTAAATCACAGCCATATATTGGGAAATCTAATATATGGCTTAGCCCCATAAGGTAAATCTGTTTTATCTGATAAAATACGCTATATGTTATTACCTGCCATCCTTGACCACAGGTTACTGAAAGTGCTAAGGTTATCAGAAAGCTGCTGATTTTTATTTTTGGCTTTGTCATCATGGTTCAAAATCCACCCCCTCCTCTGTGTCCTGGACTCCTCTGCCAGGACCCTGTCCAGATTTCCCTTTGCAAAGAAGTCAATGCACCAGGACAGGCAGAAAATAAAAATGCTTCTCCTGAAGATACTGCTATGCTGTCCACTAACCAGCACCACCTGCTTGCCACCTCGATTTCCCCTTTGGAAACCACAGGCACTGTGTGTTGCCTCTAGCATGGCTCCTTCTGTAATGGCAGGGAATAGCCCATTTCCCCGTCCATAACACTGGAGCAGAACTAACTGGTTTTGTCTCCCCTCATTTCTCTTTTGTTATCTAAAATTAAGGTGATTTTTCCCTCTGAGCTGGCTGTCCGCATCTCAGACCTATATCTCTCATTTATTGTAGTCTTGCATTGGGGCTTCTGATACTGAGGAAAACTTTGCTATGTCTTCCTTCTGACAGTTCTTTTATGACAATTTCTGGGCTTCTGGGAGATGTGGGGTTTTTACTCTCTTTTAGAGAGGAGATATTATTTGTGCCCTGAAGGTTCTGTTGAGAAACGTTTGGGTTTCGAGTCTTCTGTGTGTCTATAGATACCCGCATAGATCCTAGTGCTGGAATTTTTTGCGTGTTTATCATATAAACACTGTAGATAAGAAGCATTGTGACATTCTTATTAAATACAGTGTTGTACAGATGAGTAACAGAGGTACAGGGGAGGTTAAATGAATTGCCCGAGGTTAAGCTGAAAGCCTGAGGCTCAATGAGGCTTTGAACTTAGATCTGCTGAATCCCAGATGGGAGCCCTAACCTGTTAATTTTGCTTTCATGTGTTGCTGCTGCAATTAATTTATAACTGTATCTACAAATGCAAAATATTTCAGTGGCTAAACACAAAAGAGTTGTTTTATCAATTTTAGATTGAATTTACTTTTAAGAACTGGACAACCACTAATAAATATTTTCAAAGTATTATGGAAAGTGGAAAATAAATTGCTTTTAAGTCTTAAGTCTGTCTTCAGGCTAAAGATATCCCTGTTTGTAACTGTGTACATGCAGTTACCTGGGAGATTTTATATACTGTTTTGATTTCTTGAGACTGAAGGTGACCACTTTGCAGAGACCTCTCTCCCATGGTGACTGTTGTGAAAGCCTATTATATCCACTGAATTGTTCTTTGGTCAAAATATGTGATAGGTTTTTCTAAGATGGGCTAAACTGCTAACACTGTTGTTTAGCACTTTAGTTTTCCAAAGTGATTTTCTCCTTAAAGCTTTTTTGTTGTTGGTTTTTTTGGTGTGTGTGTTTTGGTTTTTTGTTTGTGGTTTTTTGTTTTTGTTTTTTTTAAWTTTTAAAAGAATAGATTTCTTTGCTTCCAAAGTGTAACTTTGGTGTTAATTGCTTATCTCCTGAAGCCTACTGCAACAGGTAGTTGGCTAAGACTTGACCCTAGAAGCCGATAGCTCAGTGCGTACCTAAGTGAAGTGTCTTCTCATGGAAAAAAATCACAGGAAATATGCATATAAATGTGCTCTCCAATAACTTTTTTAATTCTTTGTCACAGTGTTTTCAAAGACATGAAGTTCTCACTAGGCTTGTGAAAACAAGCATCTGAATAGAGTAGAGAGGACTTGGGAATTCTTTGTTGGAGGGGAAGAAGTGCAGTGAGAGTGCAAACCTTGTAAAACTCCTGTGAATGTAGAGTAGGAGCCTTTATAATAGTCATTAATAGAGTTTCTATTAGAGCTCACATCATCTTCACAGCAAAGTCGATCAAATTTTAAACACAAATTTGTGGAAAACCAGACTTTCCTAGCTCTGGTGCTCACGGAAGTGTATGCTTTCCCACGCTGCGCTCCACTGCATGCCTCTCTTCAAGCTCCTGGACTTTCAGCCTCATGAAAGAGGAAAGGCAGCAACAGCTCTGAGACCTATTTGCAGTCCATTCAATGCCAGAGGAGCCTTTCTAGAATAAAGTCGCAAATTGGGAAAAGTTTCCCAAGGAGAGAAGGGAGGATATCAACACGTTGCTCTTACAAGAGTGAAATTATTGTAATGTTGTTGGTCTAAGTATGTAGAAGAGGTTTGTATGCAGTGTCAGTGTCTCTTATTAGAGCATTTAATAATCTTGGTAAAACCAGACAAGCTTTCAGACACTGTAAAAAGTCTCCCCTTCCCAGACCTGTATTGAAGATGTAGAAAGATTTACTTTGTCCTCTGGGAAATGTTTCCTCTGTAGAAATGAAATTGCTTTGCAAGCGAGTTCAATAGCGTTATCCCATTATATAGACAAGAACACCGAAATGAAGGCTTGGGATCATAAAAGAGGATATCTGGGACTGCATTTTGGGAATGACGTTTCTTAAAACAAGTCACCTACGCTGGTGTATGGAATTTGGGACATTTGGATAAGAAATGGTGGATCCATTTGTGGTCTTTTTTAGGCAGTCAYGCACAAGCTTTTGCCCGTGCTTCAAGATGACCTGAACACATCTTAGTACTGCAGGGAGATTCCTTAACACACCTTGCTTCTCAGCAGGACATGATCTCCTGGATTTAGTCTGGAAACAGCCGCTACATAACTTTTTTAGTTAGTTCAGAATGCAGGTGAAATGCCTGTTTGCTTGTCTTCAAAATACTATAGAAGTATTCACCATATTTTGTAATATTGGGAGTTTTGGGTACTGAGTTTTCAATGTTCAGAATGAAATGATGCAATAGAGCGATGCTGGAGGCTTAAACTTCTTAATTGTTCATATGCATCAACCTCTTTTTATAAATACTTGCCGTGTGTCAAAAATATATCACTAGAAATAGAGTATCAAAGATCCTTTTCCCRTATGAATGAGTGTTACTAGCAGCTGTCATATATAGTATAAAAACTATAGAAGTAATTTAACTTGGTCCAGCATTTCTGTTCTCTCTATATCACCAGTCTGCCAGTTCCTTCCCATTTAAGGAAATTACAGTGGGATTATGTACTTTATTACTTATATTTGGATAGAGGCTGAAATTCTTCAGCCTTTGTTCAGTCTGGGGAGCTTCAGAGGTGTCGTGATCTGGAGCAAGAGATTTGCAGCTGAATTTTGTTAGAAATGACTGCTAGCTGGTCGATCATTATAATGACTCTGGATTTTAATGCCCTTGCACCTTAGCTCCCTGCATGGAAATAATGTGTTGTTTCATGAAGATGAAAGAGGAGGAAAATGGTTTTGTAATGTTTCTGCAAGAAGACATTCTCCTTGAAAAATGAGATGAGGAATTTGTGAATATGAAGGGCTTTTAGTGTTTCGCTGTAGAATGGCTTTTTGTCTCATTTTAGTGGGACTGCATTGCCTGCTGTCTTTGACCATGAGAAACRTAAAAAGAGAATTCCTGAATCTGTATATTGTAAAGTTTTATTTCAAACCTGGTTCTGTTTTCATTGGAAAAGTATGAATATTTAAAGTGCTAAGTATTGGTTTTGGTCTGTTTCTCACAGATTAAATATGGCATGGCAGGGACCTAACAAAAGTTTGGTGGTTTTTTACCTTCAGTTTCAATCTCTTCATAATTTTTCATGTACAGAAAAAATAATTCAAGAAAAAACGTTAAGGAAAAAAGGGGCAAAATATACCAAGCTTGGAGAGTATTGCCAAGAAAGCATTAGGCAGAACTAATTAAGGGTCATGTATCTTGGTCTTACTGTCCTGGCAGTTGCACACCACAACAGAAGTATTTACCCTGCAAACTGTGATTACTGCCTTGGCTGTCTGACAGCTGGTAGCATGTTGCTCATGGGAGAGCAGCACTTCACACAGCACTTTTTTTTTCCCCAGAAACTCTCTCTTCAGTTTCCTGGATTGGTACAGAAATAGAGGGGATTAGCACTGTTCTTGCCAGGTCTGGTAAAGCCCTTAGCCATGAACTGCAGAGCTTTGAAATGAATTGCTAAGAAAGGCACTTCACATCATCTGGTCCAAAGTCTGCTGGCTTATCTGTTCAGGAGAGGCATTGTCCGTTTTCAGGGAGAAATTACCACGCACAGAGGGCGAAACACAGCCAGAGATACTCTGAATATGATGGGAAGAGCCTAACCACTAGCCAGACCAGAAAAACTATGGTGGACTGTAGGTGTAAGACAAAGTACATTTTCCCCTTTCATATTAATTTTTTCCATATCTGAACAATTTCACGCTGATCGGAGTCAAAGGGTCACCGTCTAATTCTTTCAATTGCTGTGATTCAGAGGCAGTTTTGGAAGGGTCTTCCCTAGTTAGCATACTGTGATGCCATTCTTTGGTTTTCAGGCTTAAGGTATCTTGAATGGAAGCAAAGCAAAAATGTTTATATTATTTTCTTTAGTGTTTGCACACAAATGTCTGAGAATGAATGCTATCATTGGGGCTCTGTATGTGGAGTGGTGATGTTTAACTAAGTGCTATTGCAGCCTTACTTAAATTTCCTCTTTCCTAAGCTGTGCTGTTATCCATAAATGTCATACTGTAAAATATGACTTTATGTGCATATGTACATATGTATGTGCACACGCACACACTTCAGATCAGAGAATAAAACGAGTAATTGCTGGTAAGTTAACATAAAGTACGCGACCCACTCGGTGAGCCAGCAACCCTCTGGTTATGGGTGTGCTTCCTAGTTGGACAGATCAGCTGCCCCGATTTTTGTGGTGGTTTTTCTCAAGCAGTCCATTTGCCCACTGTGCAGGGGTTAGGGAATGAATACATTTGGGGAATATTCAGAATAGAGGGTGGAAAATGCCCAGTTCTCGTCTGAATTCCAGGCACAAACCAGTTTCAGGACAGCTGGATGTTTCCACTGAAATTATCCATTATGAAATTAATTTACATCTCTCTGGTTAATTATCACTACTATCCACAGCAAACACATGAAATGAATAGGAAATTTTCACTCTTGTTTTTGAACCGTATCTGCAGTCTGTGTAAAATAGCACAGATCACGTGTTTGTCAGGGGACCCTCCCAGGCATATGAGCCCTGAATTTAATGGATTTGAAATACTTTAAGAAGAGACGTGGCTGGATGAGAAATGTCAGTGTCTCCTGCAAACCAGTTTGGGCTGAAACTTCATCTGAGTTGTTCAGAGGAAAGGCAAGCCACCCCAGCACGTCTCCTGTATACAACACAAAAAAGAGTGGAAAAAGCCTGCTTGAGATATGACCTTTGCTTGAAGATTAGAATAGAAACTAAGCTGCTCAGCTGTTCTTTAAGAGCAGACTAAGCTTTATATTAATACAGTCACAGTTTATGGGACCCAGAGGAGAGCAAACAGGAGACTTAGAACCTACCTTTAAAAATAAATTAGGTGTTCCTAAAGGCAAGACATTTACAGCTATTACAAACTCATATTTATTTGTAGTCTCTTTTTCCTTGTGTTTACATTTAGATCTACTACTATGCCATTAAATGTAATCATTAGGTGTTTTTACCTTATTTTTTTGGAGGCATTGGATTTTCAGATTGATTTTTTTAAAAATGCAGAGCTACCAGCAGAGCCTTGTAGTTGATTACACTCAGTATTTCAGTTTTTTTTTTAATCAATGCACACTGAATCTTGTGCAAAAACACACTAATTTCTTCTAATGAAACTGTAAGTCTGGCACCTGTAATCTTCTCGGCAATCCAGATTTTACCTTCTGAGGTCAGACCTCTGCTGCACGCAGCGTCGGTAACCTGTGTCGCCTAGGATTTCTGTCTAGCCCTCGCTTAGAAAGATGGTGAGAATAACCACAATTAGTTGATGTCAGATTGATCTTGGTTTTCAAGATTCAGCAGGGAGTCTCATGAAGGCAAGCGAAGATTGTTCAGGCGGCTGTATGGATTAGTTTATGTCTCTCTTCAAGGCTCTCTCCTGGCTGAAAGATTTGTCTTGGGATGTCAGTGAAAACAGGCATTGTAATTAGCTTTATATAAATAGGTTTGGTGTTATTTAACAYGATTGCTTATGATGTTTTTATAGAAGCTTGAAGAAAAAGTGGAATAAATACTGGAAATTATTTGAATATTCAATATTGGTGCTCTGCCTTTTGGTATTTTTCACGGAGTGAACGCCAGCACATCCGCTCGCGTCGCTTCCCTGCTCTGCACCAGCACTTAACAGTGCGGAAACGTGCAAAGTGCTAAAAGCATTATTTTCTGCTTAACAACTTGTTGTAAGACCTCGGAGGAAGCTTATATATGTTTGTTCAAACCAAATTGCAAGCACTTTTCTTAAGGGATAAAAAAGCATTTTCAAAAATACCCCCACCAAAACCAAAAATAAAACTTGAGAATGTGCCGACCTAGGCCATAAAGGCTGCAAACTGAATTTGTGCCCCACGTTTAAAATAAGTGCTGAGGACTTGGTTAAGTTTAGTCTTCAGTTTTGGGCAAAACTGAAGTAATTTCTTTTATGTGCCTTAGGTTAAAGCAGTTACATTTTCTGGCCTTGGAGTAAGTAAATGCTGGTGACTAAAATAAGCAAGTAGTAGTTCCCTGTGCTGCAGCAGGCTCAGAGAGGTGAGATGTCTGATAACCAAAGGAAAATTACATACATTTGGTAGCGTACAAACGTTTCACGAATTACTGGTATTTCACAAGACCTTATTCTTTCAGTGTATCTAAAAGCTAGGTGTTACTTCATGCATTCAGTCATGATTGTTACTGCTTATATGTGACAGTTTCACTGGAATTCTGGGTGTCATGTGGCTAACTTGAGAAAGACTATGTTTTTAGTTTCAGATGCAATCTTTTATTTCCGTTTAATAGTTTAATTCAGCCTTAAAAAAAATGCTCTGAGGAGCCGACAGACAAAAACTTTTTGCTCAGCCTTTGTTCAGTGGATGATGGTGGCAGAAAACCAAATATAAGTTTCTCATCTGGTTTAAAAATATCAACTTGCCCAGGTAATCTTTGCAAGAATTCACTGTGCTGTAGTTAATATTGGTGGTTTGAAAGTTCAGTGCAATGTAAATGTTGGATTGTACCTTAATTCTCTTTAATTCCAATGCAATGCTTTTATCCCATATACTGCACCACAGATGGATGAAATGAACTATTTCATAAATCCAACTAAAAAAATTGATGAACCTGTGAAACACTGGTTTTATTCTGTAAACACTACTCGTAAACTACAGACATTAAATTTATATTTTTTTCAAAAAGGATTCTTTAATAACTTAAAATTGATAGAAATGTTTCCATACATTTTTATAAAACCATGAAAACAGTTGTTTCACTAGACTGTCCTGCTTTAATAGAAACRCAAGTATTGGAACACCAAGATCCTGAAAATGAGAGCATGAACAGCTTTGGAATGAATTGATTATCATTGTCTAGATTTAGAGAAGTATCCGAAAAGCACTAGTGAAATGAGCTAGATTAGGCTTTTAAAATACTCCTGTATGAAGTTTGTAACAAGTAATTACAGGCTTATGAATTTTTAAATCATTCTCAGGTTGTTAAATATATATATGCTATCAGTAACTAATAGTTGGAGCTATGGAACCAATAATCTCTAAATAGATTAATGAATTCAACTGAAATTGATTGACTCTTTGTTAGTTTGTTAGACTGATTTAAGTGATTCCAGGTAGACTTCTCAATATATACTCACTTTGAGATATTAAAAATGTCATAAAATTAGCTAGAGATCAGAAAATATTTACTCTTTTAGGCATGTATGCCATTATAGCATGATACTATACAGTACAGTATATTTGGAAACTTTTATAGAATTGGGTTTTTGCTATTTACTGTTTTTATTCAATTTGAGAATAACTTCGAACAGCCATAACATCAAACAAAAATCTTTCCCAGGTTAGCAGTCTGTCAGTTCAGGCAGCATACATGCACAAAATAACCTCCTTAAAATCCTGATGTGTGACTTTAGTATTCTGTCCTGGGTTTTTTTTTGTTTTTGTTTTCTTGGTGGTTGGTTGCTTTTTTAATTTTTTTTTTTTTTAAACCTTTTAACAAGAATGATGGCCATAGGTAGTTGCTCTGCAAGTTATCTTTTATATATAATCTCATCTTTATGTAGCAATTTAGAAAGCCTGTGAAGCACTTCCTGGCTGTTCCTAGCTGACACTTGCATATAATGGAGTACCTGCAAATATTCTTTGGTTTGGAACATCACTTAGAGCTGGTACATCTGCTCTGTTTAAAGCATCACCAAATAGTAGTCAATCCACAAGTAACTCCACTGGCATTCAAGGGTGACATTGTTGCCGTTTGTGGAATTAGATTTTTCTGTATTCTTACAAGCTTCTTGTGATTTGCGAAGGTATATTTGCAATAAAATGACCAGATTTCTGCTCAAATTCCTTTTTAAAGCTTTTAGGAAAAGACAATTTTTAAAATTTTTTTCCTCACTGTGTTGATGAATTTGGTGAGAGGGTTTGCTTAAGGTATTTGTGCAAAATTAACAAGAATTTCAACAATTACAAATTTTTTTTGCATTGCTTCTTATTAACAAGTCCACGCAGACTAGTATCGCACAGACGTTAGAGGAGGGACATGCACAGTGGCAAACTTGTTAGCAAGCATCGTCAGAGAGTCTGGTACCTGCAGCCTTTGGGAATGGTACAGCTGTGAGTACTTCAATGGCACATCCAGAAGAAGCATTGCTTTAACAGCAACTTTCCCCTTTCTAACCATCCTACTTTGTCTAATTTGTTGAGTGAGTTTGTTGTTGTTTGGTGGTTTTTTTTTTGTTTGGTTGGTTTTTTTCTTTCCAGATCCAACAGTGTGTTATTGCAATATATGAGTCAAAGTCCTTGTGGTAAAGATGGATTCCCCATTTTCAGAGAAAGCCTTGCTTAGCTTTGCATTATGCTGCTAGAAGCTAGCTTACGCAACATACTAGTAAGATTATTTATTGTGCCTTGCCTAGGACTGTTGACATTTCTTTATCCTTCAGTAAACTTTGTTTTCTCTATTGTTGCGTGAAATCTGGGGGAAAATTCCGCCCTTTATACTGAATCACTGGGTACATTTCTGCTGAAATACCTGGAGTAACCAAAGTGGATGCGACTTGTAAATTCTCCTGCCTCTGATTGAATTAAATGGCAAAGACAGAGCTGCCAAATGTGGGTTCTTGATCACTTCTTTCTTCTTTTTCTCTCTCCATGTTCTTTCAAAAAATAAATAGGATAGAAGAATTCCCTATCTGACTTAAGATGATCTCTCCTGAAAGTTAGATCTGGGAACATACGTGTTAAGAGTATTTAAAGAAGCAGTGACTGAACTTATAAGTCTCAAGTTTTACACAGACCAGCACCTTTCCCCCCTCACCCTTTATTGTCTTTCCAAAGATCTAATAGACTCTTGAATAAAGGGTGCAAAATTGTTTCTTCTTTTACATCTAGTTCATCATCTTTCTTGGTTCATTCAAAGATGTTTTTCTGATCTGTGTTCGTGTTATTGCTTGCTCCCCTATGAGTGATTAGATTGTGGCAAAGCACAGAGAGCAGAGTCCTTGAAGCAACTGAATGAGGAAGACGACTTACTACAAGAAAAGTGCTCTGGGACATGAATTGCTTTAATTAAAACCTTCAGGCAAAAGTTAGAAGTCTCAAAGTACATCTCATGTAAATAAGATGGCAGTTTCTTACTGCTTTGTAATGTTGTTTGATGTGTATTACAGTTGAGCAAATCTGTTTTGCAGTAGTTATACACCTACCATATAAATTTGTATTTTTGTATTTTCATATTGCTATATAGATGTTAAGAAGCCTGTTTATGCACAAGAATCAGATTCCCAAATGCAGTATTCTGTGCATGAAAGCAACGGTTGGAGGCTAAACACTGTTAAATTGACCATTAAAAAGAAGTGATTGTACAGTAACTTTGAAAGTGGGAGTCTCTCTCATGCATTGCAGGAGTGAGCAGGTTTCTCTGAGACCTCTGGCGATTATATGCATAGGAAAAGCCCCATCAGAGAGATCAGTCAGTATTTTAAAAAAATATAAAAAAATTAGTCCTAGTACTTGCTACTTTTGCAATGCTATGTAGGATAAAACAGTACAGGTATTCTTTTTTCAATATGCATTGATAAGTACTGTGTGTTTGTGTCTATATATATATATACACACACACACACACACATACATATAAATATACATATATTTCAGGTGCAGGAATTTTCTAAGTCTCCACTAGCAGTGAGATGCCAAGCTCTTATTTGAGAGTTTCCACTCAATATCCCACTGACGCTGTGGTTCTTTGTCATGCCTCCAGTTGCACTGGAGAACAAAGTATTGCTTCCCATCTCTTCCCCCCCCCCCCCCCCCAACCCCCCGAATTTTTCTTGAGGCATACTGCCTGACACTACACCTTAGGAATAATGACACAAATGATTCATTATTAATGAGTTAACCTAGACCATATAGGGCTTGACTTCTTCTGTCTGCCTTGGTGTGTTTGATGTGTACTTTCCTTCCAGAGGAAAAGAAAAAGTAAATTCTGCACAGAATAGCCGGGGGGTTCTCTTTATAAAACGTCTGCTTCTGCTTAAGTGGGTTGATGGTAGATTGGAAGCATTTCATTGCTGCTGATGGCAAAGTGTTACTTCATACTTCGCTGGAGATTTCTGAACTCCATCAGTCCTTTACTGCTAGGAGTTAGCATGGCATGGTAGCTGAAGATCAAGAATAGAAATAAAATATAGTTTAAAAAAATCTAAATTTCGACCCTAACTCTGTGATTTTTCTGCCTAGCAGTGGGAAGCTTGCTCACTTTCTGCATTAACATTGTGCCGTTATTGAAATGGCCACGTCTGCCTTCCTTACAGGGTGAGAAATGGGTGAATACTTTTTCACTATTTGGGATAAATGAAGTATAATTTGGATATCTTGCTTAAATGTACAGGTTTAGGCACAGGCCCTCCTGTCAGCAGGGCACTTTATATCTTCAAATGATGTTCAACTAAGTGTCATTATTAGCACACAGGCAAACTAAACTTACTTATCTCCAGTGTATTCCCATACCCATTAGCATCCCAGATATTTGCTTTGTGAATTTCCTTTATCAAAACTCCTAGGTTATCCTCTGCTGCCACAAAATCCTTCAATTGCCTTTCTTTGGACATCTGGTGGTATTAATTGTGTGGTGGACCTCAGACAAGAATATTCTGCCCAGTTACGTTTCTGGCTACTAGTGTGGCAGCAAGTATTATTAGTAGTTATTGTTGCATGTTAATTTGCATTTTCAAACTGCCTTTCATCGAAGACCATTAATGAGCTACGTAGTGATTAGTTTCTTTTTCAGCAGCTTCAGCAGAGATTGATGTAAGCAAAGTCACAACAACCAGCTAGTTGTCCCAGAATAGGAGTCCTGGTATCTTGCCGTGTCCCACTGGCAGCAGGTCTCCTTGGCTGTTTTGTAGTCTGGGCTGGTGGTGTGATTTAGGTACGAATTAGTGGGTGTACTTAATTTTGGTTGTGCCTACGCTGCTTCCTTGTGATGGAAGATCAGGTGTCTTGAGGTTATGAATATTGGTGTAGTGTCTGTCCTGTGTATATATAAGGTCATTGGTTTATGGCTATAACATAGTCAGTCTTCCCCTCTTGATGTAGACAAGCTAGGTCACCAGGTCCCAGGTTCTCCAGTCTTGTGAATCTTGTGGCTGATGGAACACGGTGTTCTTCTTGCCTCTGGTGAGAAAGGGGTGTTTGCATAGGAGATTTGCTCAGTACCTTGCTGTGCTGTGTAAGCAAAGAATCCTTCTATCAATTCATACAAGAACTAACCCTGCCTTTTTAAAGGTCACTTTTGTCTCAGTCAGCTCTTAAAGTTCAAGAGGAAATAAACTGCTTAGAGTTGGCATTTTTCAAGTCAAGTGTCAACTTTCCAAGCCCCCAAGCCAGTGAATGCGGAGGAAGGAGAGATTAATAAGTGARCTGCTTGTTTGATACAGTGATTGTGCAGAAACRTTCCCTTTTTTACTTTCCTCTTTATGGGGCTTTGGAATGAAATGGAACATCGTTGAAATATCTCACTTTCTCCTTTTCACTTTGCAATGCAAAAGTATCCAAAGCTCTTTAGAAGTGCTTCTTTTCTCATTAGTCCACTGACAGCAAGCGAAGAGTTTGTCAGCTTCAGTGAAGTAGGACACAAGGAACATTTTATGACAATGCCAATACCTAAAAGCTCCTTTAACCACAGAATCTTATTATCCAGTGAGAATAAAATGCACTTTCAGAAAGTAGCTGAAGGGTGAAGTCTCCAAGCAGGTGCTTGCCCTTAACTGCATTGACGCCTTTTCCCATGCAGGAGACAGTGGATCGATAAGGAAATAAACAGGAAGAATGGGCTTTATTAATGAGGTACAATGGAGGCAGCAGGGGAGATGATAATATAAGACAGGTGGCAATCAAAGGGCACGCTGAGCATAGACCATCTATTGGCTGCCAAAGCGCCTATATTGAATGTGGGAGATGTAGGCTATGGAGGGACCAGCACTGCTAATTGTGATGTTGGGTAGCTCCAGGGTGAGCAAGCTGTGCATCCCGTTTATCGTGTTGGGTTTTTAGTTTCAGTCTTGGCAACTTTTTCCTTGTGTAGTTGTTTTGCGGGCCCATATAAGCTCTTRTTGAAGGTTTTCCACCTAAAAATTTCCCCTTTCCTTCATAAAGGGGTTTGCAAAAATAAACACATCAGCACCATTATCTTTCTTGCTTTGCCTTCAAAAAAAAAAAAAAAAGTGCCATGGTATGAACTATTTTTTAAAGTGATAGATAAATCAGCCTTGCCAAGTATCTCTGCGTTTTCCAGTTGTATGTTCTTAACTTTCTTGTTTTGGCTGGTACAGCTATGAATTCTTAATGTAGGAATGCTCTGCCTGCCCATCATATTATGGAAAATGATGGTGACGGTGTGTTAAGAGCTGCATTTCCAACTGGCCTTAAAATAGGAATAATTTTCTGGTTTTCTCTATATGCAGGTGGCCACTTGATGTGAAATCACACATGGTGTTATTTTTTATGCCCTTTGGGTTTTTATATAGTTCATGTTTGGTTTCTCTAGATACATATTTTAAATAAGAGCTCTTTGGAAAATTTGGGTCTTTGAAATTTTTCTTTCGTARTCCTACTTGTTATTGTCACCTGAGATCGCTGAAAATGAACATTGTGTGTCTGTTAACCAGAGAGAAGCTCATAAGCAGATCTCTTCTTGCATAAGAAGTTGATTCATGGTCCTTTTAATTCCTATTTGCATTCTAACAGAAATACATGAAGACAGGTGCTGTGAAGAGTCCTGGCTGGTGAGGCAGGTCAAGGTGAGGATCAGCCTGATTGTTCTGGTCTGTAACATCTGCTGCTCCAGTCACCTCTTTTTATATCCGTTGAACAGCACAGATTATGCATGTCAACCCTGTCTTTATATGCGTCTGTGGGAYGCCTGTGATCTGCAGCCACTTTTTATCTCCTCTTTGGTGCATGATCCTTTTTTGCTGTCCTCTGCAAAGGCTGCAGCTTTTAGATAGCAAAGTCATGATCTAGTTGGAGCTGTGTTGTGCGATGGCCTTTGGCCTGCAATGGAGTGCTAAGGGAATGAAGCAGTTCCAAATGCTGAGAAAACCTGAACACAAGTATGTTCAAATACAATAGATAGTTATGGCCTTAATACTTACATATTAGGAGATTTTGGCAGTTTTTGAATAATTTTTTTTTCATGGGAAGCTTATGGTAGCAGAGACTGATCAACTGACCACTTGCTGCCATAGCCAAGAGCTGGCAAACTGCACCTGTGAGAATAGAATTTTTTTTCCCAGCTACTAGTTTAGAAATTGAATATGACTCATGTATGAAAGAGGATAAATGGCAACATATTCACCTAAGAAAATGCAACAAAAATGTGCACCTGAGTAAAATTTAAGCTAGATGAGATCTGTTGGTGTGCATTAAAAATAAGCAAACCCTCTTTTTTAACTCTTTTGTCCAATTTGCAATCAGATAAAAAATCAACCTAAACCAATGAATCAATGCCAGAAGCTTTGGGAAAGTCTAATAAAGGAGCAAATGTGCAGTGATACTTCTCACGTTTTCCTCAGTTCGAAGCTTAAGGATTTATTGAGCTGAAGGTGATATCTTTTTGTATTTAATAGCCCATGATGAATTTCCCTCCATTAATTTGTTTAGTTCCTCTATTGAAAGAGGCAGTGAACAATTGCTCCTTCTTCACCTCCTGCCACTCATGATTTTGCAGACTCACGATTGTTTTCATTCTTCTCAGACTGCTGTAGCAGARTATAGTGCAGCTAAACATCTGATTTTTCTGCATCAAACCAGTTTTTCCTAGTTACGGAGTACCAGCCAGAGKAATATCTGACTGGGGCATGAGAGTTTGGGTGGTAAAGATTTATCAGGGCCGGTCTTCATTATTCTCTGTTAGATGGAGAGGGGAGAAATGATGCCAGTATGGTCAAGTGAGTATTAAAAGGCAGAATGGGAACAAGAATGATTGCAGTGTAAGAAACGCATGCCCAAATCACCATGGGCTGGGAGCTGGGAAGCGAGCAGATGAAGCAGAACTGATGGCGGTGTGACTGGATGGTCTGGCAGATGCCATCCCTTCCTGGGAACGACACAGTGCTTGATGTTGCCTTGCATTGCAGGGAGCAATGTTTGCAAACAAAGTAGCTCTGTAATTGTGTGTTGATATTGCTACGGAGAGACTCCCATGAAGGTGAAAAAAGGCTGTGCTTTCTCCACATCCAGGGGAGAGAGAGAGAAAGATGAGGAGGTTGAAATGTCTCATAAGCAGTTCCACAGGAAACTGAGGCAGCTTAGCCCTCAGGCAGTTTTTGTGCAAGCCAAATCAGTGGCTGTTGCACAACTTCAGTGGTGCTGATGTTTGGCKTGGAAAGGAAGAGGTGAGTTCTGCATCCCTCTGGATATGGACTTAGCGCTCCAGCAGTAGATGTGATGGGATGAGCCGTTACAAGCCGCCAGCTGAGACACTCACTGATTGTGCAAGGACTCCTACTCCATTTTAATCCAGTGTAAAACTGCTGGGATAAAAGCACCACAGAAACAGTCTGAGTGCTTGTGCGATGAATTACGGTGCTGCACTGGTGAGGGCTGAAACTTTTCACACAGTACCTGCTGAATCCATGCTGGACTACCATCCCTTCCCTCCAACATCTCAGTGGTGGCACATGGACCTGGTTGATGCATGATTTGTGATACCAACTGGTTGAAACCAAATTACATTGAACAGAGCTGTTCTTTTATGAGTGGTACAGAAACAAAATGACTTGGTTGCTATGTCTTTAAATTCATTTCCCTATCACAGCTTCAACCCAAAATAAAGCATCTGACTTCTCTGCTCATCTAGTGATCTTGAAACCTGAAACTGCTGCATAAAGGCTATTTACGTGTCCACCTGACTGATTTCTGTATAAAGTATTCGTTGCAAAAAGATTGTATAACGTGTAGTTTTGTTTTATTAAACATTTAAAAATATTGATGCTGGAGAATTGATAAAACAGAGCTCTAAATGTAGTTGTTCTGGCAGTTCTCCTTCCRCAGTGACAGCTTTATTCCTCTTGCCCTATATTGCTTTAAAGGTTCTTTGAGCTAATTTTGGGGAAGGAAAATAGAGGGAAGTAGGTCTCTGTGCCCTGCAGATAAGTTGTAACGGTGTCAACAGTCCAGTGAAGATCGAAATAGTGCTGTGGATTTCTGGGTGGTGATAAGGAAAACGAATATCCACAGAATGTTTTAGGAATAAGGTTAGCAGGGCTTCATTAGCAGGTCTGATCTCGGCATATCCTTTTCATAGGGAGAAATCACTGCTTGGAAACAGTGTCTGAGAAAGCAGTTTGCCTCTGTTCAGCTGCCCAAATATACTGGCTGAGCAGAGTGAGAGTGTGCAGTTGTACAGTATTTCTTGGGCTTACGGAGAGTGGGGCTGCAGAGCCACTGCAAAAGGAATGGCAGATATTCATGGTGTGATAGTCTAGCTTGGAAAGATCCCAGTCTCTTTAGTCTCATTATCTGACACCAGATGGCTAGAGACCAGCTCTTCGCTGCGTTGTGGGTCTGTGTTTCCTTATATACATGCCCAAAATGGATGTATATGAGAATGAAAAGTAATTTAACTGGGATGAAGCTTACCCCACACTGGATGTTTTGGGGGCAGTTTCAGCTAACTCTACTGTTTTTCCTCATTCTTGTTCTTAGATATATGTTCTTGCTTTTATGTTTTTTTCAACATTAAAATAATATTTGCCCCATATGGAAAATAGGTACTTGGAAGGCAACATCTGGGTTGCAAGGTGAAGCTCTCAGAGGGTAGGAAAAGCCAGAATTAAAGTCGCCTGACACATCCTTAGTCCAGTTTCCTGTACCATGCAGGATTCCTGTTTCACTTGGCAGAGATGATGGATCATGTTGACTTAATGAGCAGCTATTCATGTTTTTCTACAGAAAAATTGAATAATTTATTAGTATTTCTTATTCTAACCCTGTTATACCAGATGCAAACTAAGGAGAAAGTGTAGCTTATTTGGGGGATGCTATTATGGAATATTTAGAACTTGTTCTTTCAAAATGCTTAGCATTACTCTAGGCTTCATATGTTATGAGTAGCTGCTATTGATTTCAGCAGTAGTGTCATGAAASACTACCTAATGACTAAGCAGCAAGGACTACCTTTGAAAAGTTGATGGTATCAGCTAGGAGCTCTGGCATAGGCAAGACTTGGAACCAGTTTTTTTGGGAGACTTTCAGTTGCCTTAATGTGAGACCATTCTCTTTAAGCAATTTCTGTGCTTCATTAATCTTCCAAATTCTGCAGCAAATGAGGCAGAGATCCTGCAGAAAACAGATGCAGTTAGCAGCGAATCCTGATTTGTTGTCATAGCATGGTAGRAAAGATCATACATTACCATGTCACATTGTTTATGCCCAAAGACACGATGGCATTTGGAAAATTCATGGTTACAAGTCAGGTTATTTGGTCATGGAATTTTTAAGACCTTTGCGGTCTTAGGATGCTTCCATATTTTGGATTTAATGATTAGCAAGTCTGTTACAATGCTATGCTTAATATGGCTTGGATCATGGTAGACTGCTTTGACGTAAGTTGAGTCAAAGCAGGTGGGAGGCGGATATGAGATGAAGTTAAATTGGTGCTTGTGAGAAAGAAAAGCCAAGAACAGCAGTCTGTTGGAGCACTTGTCATAGATAGCTAAGTGACTTTTCAGCCATTCCTTTACTTTTATCTGTGCCAATGTCCCATGGGTAAGTGCTAGGGGGTAGTACTTAATTGTTTGGGTTTATTTGTTGTCAACAAGTATCTGTTATGAATTATCTTCTGAGTCCTCAGTGAAAACCTAGACAGGTTTTCATYACATAACCTGGAGGGGTTTTCAGTGACAAAAGCCTGATGCTGAAATGCTGAGCCGTAGCTTTGAATTTTAGTGAGAATTATGGTGGGGGTCCATCATTGAATTGTTCTGCAAGAAATATTTTAGACAATTGTGTTTCTGTAAATTCATTCATGTAGTCTTAGATTCAGATATTAAAAAAAAAAAAAGTGACTGAACAGTAATATACAATACTCATTTCAATACTCATTTCACTGTGGAGTACAGTAATGCACATTGGAAATGAGGTCTCATTGGAAAAGGTCATTTGAAACAGATCCGCAGAACCTTCACGAAGCTCTAATGAGTCATGAGTCTGTGAGGGCTCACTTGTTATATTGCAATGGAGGGTTTAATGTTTTGTTTTTCTCATCTAAACGCTTTGATCCTCTTTATTTTATTAAGATAAGCTATTATCTAACTGTCAGGAGCCTAGAATTTCAGCAGATTTGTTTGCTGACAAGTTGGTTCAGCACAACCATTCTCCTACTCACTTCTTTCCCTACTTCAAGTAAACTTTCCTTTTTTCACTCCGCTTTATCGGTCCTTTATCCTTTATAGCTCCTCAGCTCTCATGCTGCCTATTCCCAGATGACTTTTCCACTTTCATGATAAGTGTCGGTTTGAATGTATAACAGAAATTGGAAATATTCTTAGTCACTCGTGATGTTCGTGTCACCAGTTGTCTGTGCTGTGTTGCTGTGCTTCACACCAGTGCTGGCGAGTTGGGCCTGTGACTTGGCAGCTTGCCAGGAGGGAGAATACTTATCGAATTTAGAGATTTATGGGAGATTTTTTACAATGCACATAATTCTGGATTGGGTTGAGAAAACTATGCAATGCCTTCCTCTCACTTCCCACTTTTGGCTGTGCAACAAATTGAAACCCTTCAGGCAAGTGTATTTGGGGGTGAGTGGGGTTGGTGGGGAAGGATGGAGGTAGAGGCTTAATCTTTATAGTGAGGAAGAYGCAAAAAAAGACTAGTACAAAAAGAGTGAGAAGTTTTGACTTTATTCATCATATTTAGGCACGGCCTTGAGTTCATCCAGCCCACAAGTGTGATTATAGATTGGTAACTGATGGGGCCAACTGCGTTATTCATTATGGTTCAGATTGAAATGAAATCATGGAGGGCAATTTTCTGTCTTGCACTTCAAGGTCAGATGAGAGTATTTATTATTCCCTCTCTGTTTATCTGTGCATGCAAATTGAATTTGGTGATTCCAATGGATGAAATGTTAGAAATATAAAACCCATCAGAGCTGACACGAAGAGAAATTACTGGGTAGAGCTGGCCAGTGACTTCACCATCCCATGTACGGGCCTCTGCTTTGATTAGTAATTATTTCAATCTTTGGGTTTTTTCATTCCCAGTTTTGTTTCAGTTGTTGTCATTTTTGTTTTCAAAGAAAAAAGTGTAGTAACACTTTAAAGCATTTAGAATTTGAATTAGATGACGTAAATAAAGCCAGCTGCAGAGAGGATGCTTGGATCCTGATTGGGGAAAAGGTTTTCTTTCAAAATTCTTCCTTGGGGTTGGTTTTTGGGCTTGTTTTGTTTGTTTGTTTGTTTTTTCCTCCCTCCTATGACAGTTCCCTTTCTCCAGTATTTTGCTCCCTTGCATTGCATGGAATGTTCAAAGCTGGCGTGGGGTGTGATGGGAAGGGAGCAGCCGTTTGCCGTCTTTTGGTGCTGAAGCTCCATGCATTTTCTTACTGACATATCACCCGCAGGCTGACCTTCCTCGCCAGCCAGCGTTGTTCAGAGAGCAAAAACTAGGACCTGCAAAGGGGACCAAATGAGCATGGCTCTCTCACTGAAATAATCGGAATGGAGATATTCTCTTCCCAACTCACTGTAATGCATTTTGAACAATTTAGTGAACATCTTTGCTCAGTTTGGTGTATCAGGCTGTGGTCAGAAGGCATTGCTGTAGCGTGCGTCCTGTTCTCTGCAGTGTTGGAAAGACACTTTTAACAGGGGGGTTATTCTTATCTCAGAGTGGGAGTGGAAAACCCTTATCAGTGAAAGCTCTTTAAAAATAGGCAGTCCTCTGTAATAGCCAAATGCCACATACAAAATTATGATACAGAGATAGATGATACATGCTGYGCAGGCTATATGCTGTGTTAATAATCGTAGGGGACTGTTGTTTTTAACTCCTGCTTTTTAATTACTTGCATTTTATTAAGAACGTTTAGTATTTGCTTCTCTACCAAGCACTGCAAAGGGAATCAGTTTGCTCAGGATGCAAGTGTGTCTGACTTGTTGATTCAGAACAAAAGCCATGAGCATTTGGACATACCAAAAGCCCTTAATACATTTGTCTACATAAGCTATTATAAATCACTTTGTGTATTCAACTGTCAGCTTGATTTCTCCTGTAGCCAGTTTTACTGAAGACGGCAGCATTTTCAAGTTAGTAAGCATAAAACAAGCAATGTGGGTTCAGTGGTTTTTAAATATGAGTAAAAGTTTTATTCACCAAATAAATGCCTTTAATAGAAGCTTTGGCCTTATGAACACTTCAGGTTTGGAGGCTTAGAAAAAGGACATTTATGCCTGTAGTTATCTCACCCTTGAAATATTTTACATTCTAGAAGTCAGTGATGGATGTATTTGACAAACTATTCATGTTTCAACTTAAAACCAAAACAAACCACAGAAGTCTCTCACTTATTAATTAAGACATTGTTTTCATTCTCATCTTGATGGTGGATGTGGAAAGCATGTTTATTAGCGTGACAGTAAATCTCATGTCGAGTGGCTGGTTAAATATCTGTTCAGATAGAGCCACACTGGCCTTTGAATTTTGGCAATGTTCCTGTTTTTGGTTCCCTTGGGTTGTTGCGGTCAGCAAAGCCATGTACGTTGCAGCAAGCGTGTTGACCCCGTAATGAAAGGAAGCAGAGGGTGCATGATGTGAATTTCTTTTAGTAAATCCTAACTCCTGCCAGTCAATTATGGCTATTGTATCAGGGCTGGGACATAAAATTTGTGTTATTTCTGTTCTGTAACTGTTCACTTTGAAGGAACTGCATTTCTGAGCCTGATATTTATGCTGCTGGTTAGGGAGTAAAATTAAATACTGTCTCAACGATAAAACATATTGTCAGTGTACCAATAAAGCTCCAAATATCTGTCTGCTTCTTACCCATTTCATCTGTCCACACTAGCAAAATAATTCTCTTTATGTTGTTCCCTCATTATAAATTCAGTATGATTCAAGTCTTCCTTATATGTAGAGCAGCAACGTGATGTGTGAACTGCTTATTTTTGAGTGATTTGTGATTTATGGAAGCCTGATGATGGTGAATTATCTAAAAGGTCTTTGAGAAAATACAAAGTGTGAACCAAGAGAAAGTTTGCAGATGTCTTTGCTGAAGACTTGGGAGAAATAAATAGCAAGAAGAAAGCTTGTTTTCCTACTGACTCTCTGTAGACTGTTTCATGTAGTATTTTCTGTAGCAGTATTTCATATGGCTCTCTATAAGGCACAGTTAAAGCTTTAAATAAAATATACCCCATGTGATAACTTCCACTAAAGATGTTAATATTTTGTATTGTTGCTCCTTCTAAATGTAGTAACCACATAACAGATAGCATGGAAATGTTGGCCTCCACACATCCCAGTAGCAGCGCAGTGTTTGAGAGCAGGGATGGATGCTGCTGCTTCAGTACATTCACAGTTCTGTATGTGAAGAAGAAAGGAGGCAGAATAAGATGCCAAACAATCTTATTTTAATAAAAGTTAGCACCCAAACCTTTGACTTTGAGCTGAGATACTTGTAGCACTAAAATCATCTCCTCCTTCCCGATGTTTGTTTTTCTAGTTTACCTGCCTTAAATTTATTAGTTTAGGCAGCTCCACTCTGCAGCAGTGTTCTCAGAGCTCCCATCTGTCTTGTCAGCAGCATTTTATAATGGGTCAATTTTTTTCCTTTTTAACATATGATGGAAATTTTTCTGTTTTGCCAAGCCCCGCCTTTTCTTTCCTGTGTCCTGTCCCTTTTTAAGTCAGACTATTTTTGCCATCGTCTTCTCCCTTCTGTTTTTCCTTTTTAATTCCCATCCCAGATGGTGGTGGCTCCTGTCGAGGCAGGTTAGGCAGAGGCTGATGGGGGAAGAAGTCTGTGCCACAAATTGGAGGTTGGAAGGAGCCTCGAGGGAGGGCTCAGGCAGGCATGTTCTGCTGCTATCCACTGGACAATATGAAGACATGCTGGAGTTACCCTGTTGCTACTTATGCCTTCACGTTGGCTTATAAAACCTGGGGGAGAAGAACTGAAAAACAACATTTTTGTTCAAGCTCTCTGTTTATCAGTTTCCAGCGTGGTTTGTGTCTTTGTGTGTACCGTGTATAAATGTGTAGATACTCTGAGAAGGCTGCAAGTTGTCAAGCCTCAGGAACGGGCGTGCTTTTCTTCATCCAAATGTCTTGCTACAAAACAATTTCCCTTGCTCCTTTTTGCCTCATTAGCTTGTGTGCTAACCTTTTTATTTTGGACTCTGTCACGAAGATGTTGATAGTTGCAGCGTGTTTCTTTTTTCTGTTATGTATGTGCAATAGCACTGTCATAGTGTTTTCCCTCTGTGTATCTTCAGTGTTCTTCCCATCCATGCTCCCTGGTTTTCGGTGCTTTCTCTTTGATGTGATCCTTGTTTCTGACAGTTGGCCCTGGTATGTGCAAGTGTCTCATCTTTTCCTGAGTTGCAACATGACGCAGACAGTGTTGCTCTTCTAATTGTCTCTGTGCCGCTGTGGACCTCTTGTTTTCCTCTCAGGTTGATATACAGACTGGTTCTGGAATCCTCTTTGCTTTCCCTGTTACTTTTTTAGTATCTCAGGTGGTAACTTGGCTACTGAAAGGATGGAATGATTAAAATAATGTTTTATGGATCATTGCGGGGGGAGGGGAAGCTGTCAGCTGCTTTTGTAATTTTTTGAAGGAGATTATTAAAATGTATCTTATAGCTTCAGCATTCTCTCTCTGCCGTCATTGTTCTCAGTCTTTCAAAGAACATTCTGGAAAATGAAGTTTTATCATTAAGATTACATTAAAGTGGATTACAGAAGGGAAGAGCAAAATATGAAGAGTCTCAACAGCTCAGAACAGAAAGATGTTGGCATCTCATTCACTGGGATGTGGAACAAGAACATTAATAGGCTGATGAACAGAAATGACTTCTTCTCTTTAAGGCTTAAAAGGTTTACTTTGAACTTGCAGAGTTTTTAAAAAATGCCAGTTCTCCAAACTTACGTTGAATGGAGAACTTTGGGCCTATTTTATTTTATTTTTTTTTTAATGCTCATTTTGAGAGAGCAATTACTTTTGAAAAGCCATAGGTATCATCAGTGTGGAAGAAGAGTGCCCACATCTAACTTCAATGGTATTTGCTGCTGGGTACCTACTTTCAAATCCTGTTTTGTATCAATAAGGAATATAACTTCCTTTTTGGATTTTTTTTGTTATAGAGATGGTTTATGTTGTATTTGGTGCAGTTTCTGGAAGAATTATCAGTCTGTCCTAAGAGAGGAAGAAACAATCTCAGTAACTTGCTTTGGCATGGTGTGGAGAGTTGTAAGAAAGTTTCACACTTATTATAGCAAGGAAACCTATGGTAACAGAGTCAGTTCAGAGAGTTTAAGTATTGTCTCTGCTTTCATAGACATCTCTGTCATTTAAATTTTATC
This sequence comes from Phoebastria nigripes, assembly GCA_035582835.1. NCBI lineage: Eukaryota > Metazoa > Chordata > Aves > Procellariiformes > Diomedeidae > Phoebastria > Phoebastria nigripes. The sequence continues at coordinate 2,200,545 of JAYKAV010001665.1, forward strand.
TACATTAACATCACATTTGATCTGAGGCTGAAATATAAGCAGATGAATGGCATTCTTTCCAAACACCATGCAATGGCTGAGGAATTTCTCCATTTGTCTCCCTTGGCTTAATTTTCTCATGTTTTAAAACACTAATCTTCCAACCCAATTTGAGTGGTGTGTATGTGGCTGAATGTCAGTGCTCTCCATGAGATGTGAATCTCAAACATTTTTTGTTATTTCAAGAAGGAAACCTAGCACATGTCTCATTTTTTTTGTGAATGTCAGCTCAATCATAATCCATCAGTCCACTCAGTATTTATAGAAATAGGTCACCATATTGGAAGATTAAGAAAAAAAGATTTCTCCATTGTCCTATCAAAATGTTTTGCAATAATCAAATGCGAGATTCTGGCTGTTTTGTAGTATTTGATCTTATGTTTGTGTTTTTTCTTCTCTTCTGACTGATCGGACTAAGTTTCTTTGACAGAGCAAGTAATATTTGCAGTAAGGTTTCTGTAGTGCGATTTAATTTGTTGTAACACAGTTGATGAGGTTTTTGTACTTATATTTACCCTATGCATAAGAAAAGAATATTGTTGAACAAACTCTAATGAATCTTAAGACAGTGGCTGAGGTTACCTGGTCTCACCCATCCGTTCTGCCCTATTGGCAGCTGACCTGTTGCAAACTTGGTAGGCTGGCACGTATGCATGGGCATAAAGTCTGTCTTAGCACAAGATTAGCAAAGTCTGTCTTAGTACAAGCCCTATGGAAAGGGGGACAAGTGTTTTAAGCCTAGGATTTTGAGAGGCATGGTGTGATGAATCTTCCTGTTACATTTTAAGATGTYGCCCAAGTTGTGTCCATCTACTGGAAATTACTGTCAGCCTAAATTGCCCCTGAAGGGGAGTTTAAGGTGTAGGATGCTGTATTATGAACTGAGCACATGTCTGAGTTTGCTAGCTATACTGCGAAGTGGTAACCTCCAACAAAAGGATGGGCTGGAGAGCAGGTAGCTTTTATAATTTGGCAACTGTAACTTCTGAATGATGTGGGGTTTGTACACTGCAGGTGATCATTTCTTGAGTGACATATATGTGCTTGTGACATTTGACGTCTTGGTTATACCACTTAATTTTATCCCATATTTCACAGTATGCCAGGACTCAACCTGCTATTTGTCATCTTTGGATGTTGGCTTCTAGGAAATTTTTTAATATGGATTTATTTTGTAGAATCTGACAATAGTTGATTCTCTACTTTATCCTGTGGAATTCTTGCATTGTTCAATAAGAAAAAGGCTAGTGTTTCTATTAAGCACCCATGAGACTGAATTTGAGATGTTTGATGAGGTTGGGACGGGGAAGGGAGCATCCAGCGCAAGGCTGGTGCCGCTTCATGTTCCATCACCATAGATACTGCGCTTGGGCACAGATTCCCTTTTTAACTGATTAATTAAAACAGAACCAAGGAAGTAGTGGTGCCCTGGTAATGAAATTATCCATTTTCAAATGCAGATTTGAAGCCCTCTTGATGAACTTTCCCACCTGAATACAACAATGAAGAGGCTATTTCACAGTCCCTGATTATTAAATTGGTCTGTGAATGGTTCCAAATTGAACTGGAGCTTTAAACAGGCTTCTAATTCATCCAGTGTTTTAAAATGCATATTTTTCTTCAAGGAGGAGGATTTTGAGGTAGGGAGACAGCTGCTTGGGGATTTTGGTGAATTCCTACATAAATTTCCCAAGAAGTACAATTTGATGACCTGGCAGTGCAGGATGTATTTGATTTACGCCAAGAATGTCTTTTAAGGCAGTGTTCCCTTTCGGATCTACCTAAACAGTACCTTAAAAATAGTGCTATTTTATTTAAAAGCATTTTTATTTATTTTCTTTTAATTATAATGATAAAGAATACCCCTCTGAAGCACTCATACATTTTCCAGTGTTGTTTTTAGCATCAGAGAAACAAAGATCTTCTGTTCCTGAGTAAGCTAGAGATGTTGGTTTTGATCTTTCTAGCTTGCTTGAACGTTTTTGACTTGTGTGCAATACCTTTTTTCATGTCCTGCTCACTCTTTAAATACTTAAAGTTAGTAAAAGGAACTAAAGTAAAGTTAGTTGGATAAATTTGTCATGCTTAAATTATGAACCGACTCTTAACAATCACAAGAATTATTTCACTCTTATTTTGTTACTGATCAAGTACTTCACCAGCATACTTGATCTGTGATGAGCTGCTTGATGAGTGCATTGGAACAGCCGTCCATTAGTGTCCCAGCAGCAGACTGAGTGCCTGAAGGGCATGCATGAAGAACATCTCCAGGAATACATGGAGAATTGTGCGTCACCATGTCATGCTGCACAGGGAGCTGAGAAGAAGAGGGACCAAGCTATTCTGGCTTAATTGAGAATCATGTCCACATTGCAAAAGAAGTGCTAATCACCTGGCCTCAGACAACATTTCTCTTCCAATATAGGTTGCTGGCAAGAACAATGTGCAGGTGGTGGCTATAATTACTTGCTGAGTATTATCTGTCTGTCAAAGCAGATCATATTAAACCTCAGTTCTACTTTGTTAGAAAAAGATTAAAAGATACAGTAGAACCCGAGATAGTGTGTCATTTGTTGAAAACAAGGCATCTTCTCAAAGGCAAACGTTGATTTTGAAATAGATATGCAATTATTTTAATGCTTGGTATATGTGAGGTTCCAGTAATTGTCTTGTTCAGCACAAGAAGGCTGTCACTAAGATGGTTCTTCTCTCATATCTTTTTCTGAGAACAGCTGATAATGAGACTGCAGCTACTCGGTTTCCAGTGGTGCAGCCATAAGATGAAATGGCACCAGCCTCAGTGTCCTGGTATCATGGTGATGCTTCTCCTCTCAGGTTTTTCTGATCTGACCAAGAGGCAGTCGTCAAGATTTCACAGGTCTGTATTATCTTTTTTAGTGCCCGAATACTGGAGAAGGCCCGGCAGCAGCTACAGGAAGAAATACTACGGATTCAGAGCCAGCTCTTGGATGAGAAGAAGAAGCGTGAGCAGCACGAAGCACTGGTCAGACGGCTGCAGAAACGCGTACTGCTACTCACCAAGGTGAGTTTCTAGATAATGTTTGGAAAAGCCCGTGTCCTTATTTCTTTCTTCCAGGTGTAGTCCTTGCTATTTCTTCTTTATTCACCTCCGTAACTGGTACTACAAAGTTGCTATGCGATCTTTGCATAGCAGGTGCTATAAGAGACATGAAATYTGTCTTTAGGGCTGTGTTAGAATAAAAGTACTAGTACATCCTAAGGCTTTGCTAGTGTTTCCCCCATCTGGGCGCATGCTGTGTTGGCGATACGTGACTTCGTCTCAGGCTTGGCATTTGTGCAAGGGCAGAGAATTAAATCATGTTGTCGCTAGAGTGTTTTGAGCCACTGAAGGGAATTTATAATGGCTTTGGCTGCATTGTCTCCTTTCTTAAAGAGAACGAAACGACAGCACCTTGTCAACTGCTCCTGTGGAAAAACAATTTACAGAGAGTAAGAGATTCGCCTTCCTCTTATGCTGAAAGTCTGTTCGAATGTAATGGTAGGCACTAGACCAGTAAATTGAAAATACGTTTTAAGATTCTTTCTATAGGATATATCAAAGAAGTCTGCATTATCCTATATCAGGTATGCTCTCGTGATGAAATTCTGTACAATAATTTTGAAGTCTGTAGAGCACTGAAAACTTTATATTAAATTCTGAGAGCGCTCTTTACCCAAAGGGAATAATAATTCTCTGTAGTCAGAATGATAGGTACTTCACTTTCCAAGAATACTCCTCACAGAACTTCACTCATCTGAGCAATCTCCCTGACGTTATAAAGCTGCTCACGTAAGTAAGCTTATGTGTGTGCATAAGGTCAGACTTGAGTAGTTAGAGCGAGTGAGAGGGAGCCAGGCACATCACTGTGTGCAGGGAGGAAAGATGCTGGTATAGGAGTGTCTAAGCAAGAGGGAAAGGAGCTCTTCTGTTGCTTGTGCTTTAGGCTTTAATTTTCGGTGTCAACTAAAGCATTTTGATCGGTTTTAATTGTGCTGCAACCAATTCTGTGTAATTCCCTGTCATTGTTAAGCCAAAGAGTCTGTGATGTATGGTGCATCCTATGCAAGCAGGACTTCTTGAAGCACGAAGCAACCGCTTTACAAGAGGATATTCTATCAGATCTTCTGGCTGCAGAATTTGATGCCACGGAGAGTCACRTAAGTGAGAAGAGAAAAATGGTATCAGTTCTTTCTGCTTTACGCTGAGGCAGGCACTACAGTCAGGGTGGATGGACCAAACTCTCTCCATGGAAACAGAAAAGGCATCTCTTCTCAGTCTTTCTAATACCCCCAGCAGCAGCCAGCCCTCCATACTGTTCTAGTTTGGTACCGGCATGGCTGGATATGACACAGGTGGATACTGAACCCGATAAAAATCCTTCCTTTACGACCTTCTCACCTGTCTAGCATTGTGCTGGGCTGGTCAGCCCTGAAGGAAGTTTCTCAGATGGTTTCTAAAATATTCCCTCTGTTAACTTATTTCCAGTCCTCAGCAGAAACATGTTTTGTCATAGAACACAAAATATCATTACTTTTCTTTAAGTACTGGACAAAAAGACAACAGTACTTTGTCATGTAAAGGATTCTACCCGAATTTATATAGAAAGACAGAGCCTTTGCTTTGTTTGCTATCTTCCCCCTGAAGAGGAGTAGAGGAAAAATTGGAAATGTCCTTCATCAGATCATGGCAAATAAACTTCTGTTTTGACAGTGGAAGTTTTCAGTGCGCTCAGTGATTCCTCAACTGACCTGTTTTAAAGGAACAAAGACTTTGCTGTTCTCTGAAAATTTATATTCCATCCAGGGAATGCTAGGGGTCCTTTGTGAAGAAGTACATGCATTATGGTACTTGGGCAATCTATCCTTGGCACTATTTCTCCTACTGGTTGCTCTTCTCATGCAAAATCAGAAGAAGGAATTTAATTTAAATAAAAAAGTATGATATTGTGATTTAAAGTGAGATTGAGCAAATATATTGCCTGTTAAAAATAATTATTTTACATTGAAAACCTATCACCTAAAATAGTATTTAATCATCTAATTAGTGGCATCAGTAGTACAGTGTGCCTCTATGTAATTTGAGAATGGAAAAGATGAGCTCTGTCTATTGAATCTTTGTCTTGTTAAATAGGACTGTGAAAATCTAATTTGGGGGAGACAATTATATATATGATTGAATTGCTATTGCTTTTGATAGTGTGATTTTTGCATTTGTGTATGTTTGACCCTCTAGTAGGGCAGTGAATCTGTTCCTGTATGCTGAACAAATAAGGATTGAAAGGCATCAGACATGTTTAACAGTGCAAGTTTAATGCAGTAACAGCTATCCTTTCTTTGGGCTTAAATTGTAACCTGGAAGTCTCAGGTCTTGAATATGTTTTAAAAGATCAATAGAAAATGATAAGCTGTTCTTCATTTGATAACAGCAGTACCTAATATTTTAGTAGTAAACATACTCTCTTCAGGAGGTACTTGCTTTGCCAATCTGATTCCTTCTCAGCTTACTTTTATGGCTATTGAAGTTTTTTCCTCAAGATTCAAGCAATATTTTTTTGGCTTTCACAGATTGCCTGTCTCACTTGTTCAATCTTGTTCATTTTCTACTTGCCACAGTCTCTGTCTGTCTTGGTTGCTCTCATATTTCCATTTCAGTGCATTTAACTTCTCCCTCCATTGCTTGCTTCCTCGCCTCATTTACTTCTTTTGGGCTTTCTTGACCTTACTTGGGCCTTTCCAGTTGGTTTACTGTTTGGAATTGGCAAAATTGTCAGTCTCAGATAGTTCGGTGCGTCACTACGAATCTCTCTTCCCTGGCAGACTTGAAGAACAGCGTTCTCCAGTCTTTGACGTACTAGTGCAGAGGTCCAGCCCAATCGATTCCACCTCTGACAGTGGGCTGGCATAGGAGCTGTGTCCTGGTTATTCCTGTTGACAAACTGCTGTTTAGAATATGTTAGTTGATTACTTTCTCCCATATGTCCTTGTAAATCAGAGCAGTACTTAAGTTTTCTGATCTACATGTTTTCAGTGAAACATAAGACTAGATTTGGACACCTTAGAGGTTTTCAGACATTGATGGCTTGAAGGTATCCCCTGGAGTGTCACTCCATTCACTTAAGGTGATGAAAAAGGAATTGATGTTTGAAGGGATGTATTCACTGGCTCTTTTAGAAGTCCACTTGGCTGGGTTTGCTGTCCGTTGTGCTGTCTTTTTGCTTTGGTTTTCCTCAGAGTTTTAGGGAAATCTTTAATCTTTGCTTTATTACCTGAGGTAGTTCCAATAGAGCAGCAGTGGGAGATACCTGAAATGCGGTAGAAGGACCTAGTCCACCTCTGCCCTTTTTCCTGTTTGATTTACTGCTGTATTGGCTTTGAATGCCATGTTTACCTACAYAGTTTTATATTTGACTTTTGTGTTGTCCTTAAGCATGTGAGTATTTCTCTTTTTCTGAGAGCTTTGCACACTATTCCTGGTCTTTGTTTATGAAGCAGGCTTATTAAAAACGGTCAATTCTGCTACTGAATAGCTAAAATTTGAATCTCTTAGGAAATTTTATATGACATGTAGGTCTTCCAAAATGAAAAACCCTTTCTGAAAATCCTTATCTGAGTGCAAGCAGCTGATTGAGTCAGTATTTAATGGAAGCAATGCTCTGGTCTATTTGTTTCAGGAGGGCAGCTTTCAGGAGGCACAAATGGACCTTGTGCAGCAGAAGTGAAGTTGGAGAAAAGCCATAAAGACACACTGAAGGGTTCCCAAAGCCTTCTGATGTGGAGGACCAAAAGTTGGCTTGCATGGATCTTTTTAGGGTTGTCACCTCCTCCTCTCCTTGTGTCATTTTACCTGGTCATGATCAGCCCTTAGCTGTGTTTCTTACTTAGCTGCTGTTAGGGTTCAGACCTGCCAGCCTCTTCTGCACGCGTGCAGTTCAGTGACTCCTTAAAACAGTTATTTCTTCTGTGCATAAAGCTGGTGGACATAACTGCACAAAGCTGCAGAGTGACTAGGAACACAGCCTATAACATGTGCAGCAGATTTGGCCAGAGACAAAATGCCCTGCTTTTTTGCAGCCAGTGCGTAATCCTTCAGGGGAAGCTCTTGCCTATTTGCATACACCAAAACTCAAAATGTGAAGCCCAATTGCAGTTACTTCTTGTAACTTATTCCAAATGGGTCCAATTTGCTTCTCAAATTGTAGACTTTATGAATGTACATTGTCCTAATTGCATCCCTTGCTCTTGTATAAGGCGTAACGCAGCAAATGAATTAATCTGATTGTACTGGATGTTGTTGTTTTGCTGTGTTTATTTCTCGTCTGTGTATTTGTCTGCCTTTGGGTATTCCGCTGCCTGGAGAAGAGGCTGAAAAATTCCATTTTGTGTTTTGAGCGTTCAACCAGATCATGTGATCTGATAGGAAATCTGTTCCTATTGAGAAATAATTTAGGCCATCACCATAAAAGTTGGAGATTAAACAAGTATTGATTAACCAACTCCAGCTGACTGTTCATACCACATGTTCCTGGAGATATCTTCGCAAGAGTCAGTGCAAAGTATGTAAGTGACTCCCAGAGCCGAGAATGGCAGAGATGCTTCAGAAATGGGACTAGGTAATTAAACTGTTCATTAAGCATGGCAGATGCAGAGTTCATGACTTGATTTGCCATCTGCTTTGTTTTGTAATCAGTAAAGATTTAAAATAATGCTGACGGTTTCTCTGTCATATTGGGTCCTGCATTATGTTTTTTTTCTTAGGAGGTGGATGATTCTAAAGTACAAGGAAGGATCTTAAAGTTCTGGGGTTTCAGTGAGGGAGGTGAATTAACCCTTTTTCTGGCATATATAAAAATTTAACTTTAAATATTGCACTCAATATTGCACTCAGTAGCAATAAAAACAGCCAGTCTGGCAAACAGATGCCTTGCAACAGACCTTCTTTTGGGTATTATACCCTGTGCTCTGCGTCCAGGTAGCATGGACAGCTTTGGGGCAGAACTGAGYTGCTCCTCTGTGTTATGGGCAGTATCGAATGCTTCTCCCTAGCTGTTAAGATACGATGCTTCTTCCTTCCTTCAATCCACTTCGTGACTCCATGTGTATCATTTAAGCAGTGCCATTACTCATGCATCACCAGCTGTGCTGCCACTGTATGTGTGATTGTTAACTGCTGTCAGCCTGACCCTTGCCGGTCCTTTCCCTCTGCTCACCATGTCTCCCCTTTGTAGATTTTTATAAACCCATGGAAGTTATCTTCCTTTTTATGCCTGCAAATAAATACATTTTAAAGTAATTCCACTGCTTCCTCTTCTGTGATTCAGCAAGGCAAGTTTTGTCGGGTGAGGTGGTACTTGCTAGATCATCCTGCATGCTTGAGAAGAAGGGAGACAAGGCACTCTGTGTTTGAAAGAGACTCAACAACCTTTTAGATTGAGCACAGTTCCCTTTAATTTCAACTTGATTATATTAATCAGTTAAATAATTTCAGAGAAAAGGTGATTGGTAGTTATGGGCGGAGAGAGATGATAGCAAGGGAAGAGAGAAGATCATTAACTGCTGTGGGACAGAGAGAGAGGTAATTGCTGCCTGCGGAGTACAGGGGGTTTGAACAGGTCTCTGCTGAATTGTAATTTTTAGTATCCAGTAACATCATGAATTTTAATTCCCAGACTCCTCTTGTAGGGTGTCTCTTTTTAAAGGATGAGGACTAACAGGTCAGAGATGAGGTAGATGCTTTTATGAAAAATCTCCGCTCTCCCCCCTGGTTAGCTGGTGTTATATTGATCCCGAGTTCAGGGTGGTTGCTGGGCTTCCTGTTTGTGGTTTACACAGGAGTGTCTGGGTTACTGGATAAAGCGTGCTAAGTTTTGTGAGGAGAAGGTGGGATTTGGGGGTTTGATGACTGCTGCTGTAGAGTTTTCTGTATATACTGTGGTATTCTGAAATACCACGTTTTGTGTTTGCTTTTGTCAGTCTCTGACAGCCTTATGTCTTGTGAGGTGGAGGTGCTTCAAGGAAAGAGAGTTCTGGGAGGATTTCTTTTAACACTAGTTGTTGATTTTTTTTTTTTTTTTTTTTCCCCTGTGTAACCCAAATTTGTTGTGATTTTTTTGAGTAACTTCTTCCAGTTACTTACTGTGTCATGTTTTAGTCCTGATCCATGTAACCACCTTCCGGAGCTCGGGCAGCTGCCTCCCAAATGTAGCAGCAYTGGAGGTAATTTGCTGTACCACTCTTTGCCTGCAATGGATGCTCTACAAGGAGATTCTGYAAATATTTATTCTGACACCACTTTTCCTGTCTGTTGTTTTTTTTAAATGTCTGTCACTGGTCTATTTCACCTTTCTTAATCATCTTGCTGTCTGCATTCTAAGGACCTTTAAACCATGCTCTCRCCTTCCATATGTAACAGCTTTCTAGGATCTATTGACCTGATTTCAAGTATCTCTAGACCTCAGAGTTTGAGAGTGATTTTTCTCCTTTGTCTGTACCCCCTAATTTGTCTGCTTCTGGGTTTTATTTAGCTTGTAACGGAATGGTCTGACTCTAGTTTTCATGGAAGTTGCCACAGAAAATACAAAAGAACAAATATAAATTTTATCAGCCTTACCATAGTCTTGACTGCGTTACACAAGTCACTCATAATGAAATGGTTTCGTCTGCAGTGCCTGCGCTGCCCTTTCTGTAGCATGCTGATCAGAATCCTACAATACTCTAATGGCAATTTTTGCAGAGGTTTGTACAATGACAGACTAACTTTGTGCTGATTTATACTTGATGCTTCGTTATATTCATTACAAGATCTTATTTGCATGCTTGACATTTAAAAATATTGTGTTTGGAATGTGTTATTTATTTTGAGACCTTTATTAAGCAACCTCAGTCTAAGGGTTTAATTGTTACTGATAGCTAAGAGTATAATTACCTCAGTAAAATATCATGACTATATTAAGCAAATGGAAATTGTCTTCCAGAATAAAGTGAGTACAAGCCATTTTCCTTTGAAACAGGCTGTTCCACGAGGCCTGCTAATACAATTTACTACTACAATTGCAGAATCTCTCTATAAAGAATGAATAAGGAGAGCTGAAATCGATGTGTTTGGAGAAGAGGCTGGCTATAGTAGTTTCGAAGCAGTGCACAAAGACCATTGGTAGGAGGAAGTATCTTTAAACCAGAAAATATTACTGTTTCTCAAGTGAGATTTGCAGATTTCTGAAAGACAGGAGAAATGAGTGTTTTCTGGCATGGGCTCCCAGACAAGTGCATGCTAGTCTTTTGCTTGGTTTTCTTTGTTTGACGTTAGCTTCTTTACTTTGCCTGATTTGGTCATAGGTTTACTACTACTTCTTTTACTCAGTGAAGGAAGTAGCAGAGTTGTTGAGTTCTCTCTTCCTTATCCTGCTCCAAAATGACTTTTCAAAGCCTAAGAGTTCCTTTAGTTTCTGACTTGTCAGTCTGCATCTGTTGAAGGGATCTCTGGATCTGACATGACTGAGCTTGTTCACTGGCTGTGGGCACTGCAGATGTTTGGGAGCGTGGTCTGCCCTTGCCTTCTTGCTTTCCATTGGATCCTCTCTAGTTGAGATCTTTTGCTCTTGGTCTGGTGTTGTCCTAATTCTTCATAGCCAGTGGATAAATTTGCCTTTTCACTGACTTTGGATATTCTACCTCTACCTATAGGTATTTGTCCCACAGAGGCATGAAGGTGTTATGCTTTGTTAGAGCAGAGCTTAGTCACCTGAGGGCTTTTGACATGGGACTGGTGAACGTTAGCTTCAAATGACCAGCCTGGAGGCAGAAGATAAGTTGACTCATGGGCCTTGCTTCCCTTTCCCTTTTAAAAGCATGAAAGAGCTCATAAAAATTATCTTAGCAATTTTTTGGGAATCAGTTCTGTGTAATTCTTTCTCTTGCCTTTTTATGTATCTGGTAAATCTTGCAATGATAAAAATACGGTGTTCGTTACTATCTTTGTATCTGATGCTTTTGATGTGGAGACACAAGGACAGCCTCTGTATTCTTATTGATGTTCTGTCTGACATAATTTCTATTTAAGCAAGGTGTTTAGAGGTTTTTAGGAAAATTTATAACAATTCAGAATATGCAGCGAAGTTAAAAGTTATGTGTTATTTTATGAGGTATTTTTGAAGGGCTATAGAAATGTGATCTTTTTTCCCAGAATACTGACTGGATTCTGCTTTGTCCTACCACCACTAGATATTAACGCTCAATGCTAAGAGGTTAGATTATGAAAATCAGAAATATATCCATAAAAGAATTTATTTGACCTTCAGTTCTCATGCTTCTCTGAGAGAAAGGGCTGTAGGACTTCTAAAGGTAAAATATTCAATAAAAAGAAATTAGGTTAATCCAATGTTATGGCTGAGAATTTAAACTCACCCAGGTCAGGTAATTCAAAGTTATAGTTCCCTTGATGCGTGTGCTGTAACATTTATTCCTTAGCTCCTCAGCCCTGAATTATGAAGGATGGTCGAGCGGATATGGCAGAGGCACAAGCGGGAAGATGGATGGGTGGAATGAGGGAGTTATTGTTAAGGGAAGTTGGGCAGAACAAACCTCACTTCTGCGCCTCGCAAGCAAGGGAAGGGCGAACAGCAAGAGGTGGCCGAGTGAGGTAGCTAGGCATGGGCTTGGGTGGCATCCAAGGACAGGGGAAGGGACTTAGGATTTCTGAACAGCAGGCTYTAAAATACTAGCTAGGATAAGCTGCACAAACAGGGTTTTTTGCATTTCTTTATTCCTCAAACACTTACGGTTTGAAGGCATTAATATCTGTGCCTCTTAGAGTGGTGGTATTGCCATAAGAACTGCAGCTTTGAATCTCTGACTTCTCCCTGTTTAAATTCTCAGCCATAAAACTGGATTAACTGGGTTTGCTTCAAGTCGAATCGCAGTGGATTTTTTTAAAGGATAGGAGAGAGAGATAATTAAGTAATTGCACAGTAGCTTATTTCAACATGTGATGTGAGCCTCTGGTAAGAACAGCTGCACTGCTCAGACACCAGTCACTCAGAGCATCCTTTCAAAGGAAGACCCAAAATCTTTATAAAACTGAAGGACTGTCTGGAGAATTAAACAGTTTTGGATTGCTCCTGGCACAGTATCATGCAGTACTAACTATTTTGTTCAATGCATGTTCACAACATCTCAGGTCAAGCATTGCTTAAATTGATGAATATATTAGAAGTCAAATGAGTTTTTTCAAAGCATTGTGGAAATGGTCTTTGACCCATGATTTGTTGCATTGAGGAGAAATGAACTGTTCCTATTTTATGAGCACATATGCTTAGGTAGTATTTCAGAGACAACAACATTATTTAATAGAAACTATAGCAAATGTGAAGAATTGGTCTAGTTTCAGTTAATGAATTCTGATTGATATCATGAGATTATTATATTACAAGTTTCTCAATATACGGGACATCTGCTGGGTTTTTTTTAGTGTTGTGTGGGACATMTAGACCAGGAGCTGTGAAGAACCATTAACCATAAATTTTCCTGTTCAGGTGGAAGCAATTTGGGACAGTGGGGGAACTGAGGCTTAATTTTCTCTCTGTATGAATCCAGAGCCTCAGGATTTCCCCAGAAATATCACTACCTTTTTTGAAGTCAGGAATTTGGAAGGGGATTAATAGGTAAACAAAGTGCGAGCATGAGACAGGAAAAGAAGATAAGCTTTTTGCATCAAGATGATGTTTAACTTTCTTCCTGTCAGGAGGAGGAGGAGAACTATTTTTATAAGAGTCTTGTGATTGTAGAGGTTGTATGTAGGAAGATCCTACAACCCTATGAGGTGTCCAAGCTGCTTGTTAAGTGTAGGGAAGCAGAGCCAGAGCAATGTTTAAATATGTCTGTCTGTAGTTGTGTCTACATCTCCTTACTTTCCTTGGGTAGTGAAGAAAAAKAATTGTCTAAGGATTCCAGCAAATAGGTTCCTTGGCTTGCTACCATCTTGGGTCCATAGGAAGTGGGATGTGCTTACTCCAGTGCCGTACCATCCTAGGTACTTGCAGGTATGCCACACTGAGGGAAGCGGAGACTACACCCTACTTGGTCTTCTAGCCAATATTATTTTGGGTGCCACAGACTGTGTTAAGGAATTGAGACAAAGTGGTTGAAGTGAAAGTAATTGAAGGGGGGAGTGTTTTTAAACTGATCACTTTTCCGCAAGTGTTTGAGAAGGTTTGCACTGAGCTCGTGCCTAAGAGCTGCAAACACCTTGGAGGGCCGGGTTTGATATCGGTGGCAAGTATTTTTCACAGCAAAATTTGCATTCTGCTCATTTGCTGTGACAGCCCATGCTGTAACTGCAAGATCTGTTGTTTTGCTGCAGCTGAATACTCTTCCCCTCCACCCCTTTGCTCCACCCAAGATGTGAGAGCAGCTTCCTCCATTCAGTTTTCTCCACCTTGCTGATGGCACTCTGAAGCTCACATTCACTTGTCCCGAGTGCCTGTAAGGAGCTATAAAAACTAAATATAGAAGGAATTGGATGACGGGACTCAGGGCTCACTGTCCTTGTGTGCCTGAAGGAGAGATTCTCTCTGAAGGAGAGATTCAGACTACAACAAGCAGCAGGTTCTAGGTAGAGCTTTGACGTACCTGACTGTATAGCACGTGGGTTTGGATTGAGGTAGATGGGGTGTGCCCGAAGCCCCATGGGCTCAGCCTCCATGGGACAATGCCTCCATGTCCCTCTGTGGGACAGTGCCAGGAACTCATTCCCCTTTCAGGGAGGGGAGATCCTCTTCTTCCCTTTCTCCCTCTGAGCAGCAGGGTCTTTCTTCCACTGGGAGAAGCAGTTGGAAGAGTCCCTGCTCCTGTACCCTTTCTTCTCTGCCTCGCATGGGAGACACATAGGTTACAGGTAGGTCCAGGACCAACAGCTGGTTGTTAYTGCTTACGTGGATGGGATAGTAGCTGGGAAGACTAATTCTGTGCATTAAACATGTGATTAAATTAAAGATAAGCATGGATGTGAAGTAATGTTTCTTTCAGTAGGTGCACACAGCATAGGGCCGTGTGCTTCTACAGGGCATGTGCAAAATGAATTTGCAAAATGAATGTGCAGTTCTCAAAATGATCTAGTGTCTGAATTAGCAATTTAAGCAATTTAACTGTTCTTCTCCCCAGTTGCTGTTTTTTCAGACACGTACATAAGCTGCAGAAATTTTATGTTTTGTGCTTATAACAGTAGTTCTACTATGTAAACAGTATTTTCAGTTTTACAGATAAGGAAACACTTTCTGGTTTTAAGAAATTAATTTTCTGTTGATAACATACTACCTTTGGAGACCAGCTTTCCAGGTTGACATTTCTATTACATTAATTACAAAAGAAGAAAAGCTGTGCTTGTTTTGTCATTGGGAAATGCCATTTGCAAAGTTATTGGAAAGCTGACCTTGTCAGAAGTGTTATTGCATTATCCCTCTGTGAGGGCCACCACAACTGAATGGCAAGAAAAAAATGCAGAAAGAAAAAAGCAATTTCAGGAAATATAATGAAATCAAAACAAAATGCCTTTTATCCCTCTCCAACGTGAAGATGTTTATTAAGATAGCATATGTAAGAGTTTGGTGCTGGGGGAAAAAATGCTTGTGAACCACTCTAGGTTGCTTTTTAAAAATAAAAACCACTGTGTGAGAGAATTTTTGACCTTTTGCATGAAGTGAACGTGAACAAGTGGCAATACTTAACTCCAGTGACATCTCTCCCACTCCCTGTTTTAACCTGCTGTAACCCTGACCATCATCTTTCTCCCCTCTTACCCATTCTACACACAAGGCTGYGGGGGCTCAGCCTGCACGGACCAAAGCCCCCACACAAGGACTGGGGTGGGGGTAACCTCTGCCAGCGCGGTGCTTGGAGGGTCTGCCTGGAAGCAGTTTTCTTTCCTACCTCCAGTTCGCTCTGCCAGTGGTTTAAAAAAAAAAAAAAAAAAAGTAAATCTCAGCTCTTCTCTTTGCTTCTAGCAAAATACAGCAAAATACCAAGCAACTCATCTGTTTGTTTTTCCCCTTTCCCTCCCAATTTAAAGCCACAAAGCTATTAATTTTCTCAGAGCCATTACTTGTCCTCCCTAAACACGTTCTTCCTGCTCTGCCTCAGTGTCCCATCCAGGCACGGCTTTGCTGAACAGCCCTGGTGATTGCCTTCTGGAGGAGAGCTGCCTGCTTTCATATACCTCTAAATAATCCTCTCTGCTCCTGAGCAGAAAAGTACCACTTAGTTTAGTGGCCATTTCTTCTTTGAACGTGTGAGCTACAACAAGAAATGTTGAGTGTCTGATTCTGCTCGTCCCTGTGCTTTCTCCCTATGGTGTAACTGTCACAGAGGTACGGTTCACATGTAGCTCAGTGAGTTGTTCGTAATGGAGCRTGTTCGTCACACTTTAAAGGCTTCAAATGAAATCTTTTCTACCAAAGAAATGATTAAAAAACCCAAGAAAGCTATTTAACCCACCCCCTCCTTTTATGCTAGCCAAGGTGTTTCTTATGTAATATCTAGGCACATGAATTTGTCATGTGTGGTGTTAATCCGAGGCTATGTTTGTAGCCCTTGCATTCCAATATTGGCTTTTTACTTGCATAAAAGAGAAGAAAAAAGAAAACTGCTGRATCCCTTGAAAATATCCTAAATAGGATGCTGAACAGCTGTAAATAATAGCCAGGTTTATAGTTTAACTCTCTAGAGGCATATGCCAGCTGAAGGATGTGAAACATATGTTCTAAATCTGATGTTTTACTTCACATAACACAAGTAAACCAGAAATACAGACAGAAGTTATTAAATGTGCATACCTTCCCTGCCTCACTTTCCTCCCTGCCCGGACAYGGATTAGTGAGTTCTGAGGTTCTGAAGGTCCTTCTGCTGCAGCTGTTGGCGCATCCTCTGCGTCTGGAGTCGCGATCTCTGTTGGCGTTCGCTCCCTAACATTAGGAACGATTTGATCCCTCTAAGGGACCAGCTGAAGTTGACTCCTCTGAATCTGTCTCCTGCCAAAAATACCCTGACTTTCTGAGGAGGTCTTTTTACATTTCACCTAGCTAGGGTGAGTTTGGGGTTTTCTTTGTCAGTGTTAATGTACTCACTACTTCTCCCTCTGCAGAAGTACTTCTTGTCTGATTAGTTTTCCTTCAAGGAGAGGGAGCAGGGATGTGGAATTGTTGCCCCTCATCAGCCAGCAGTTACACAGGCTTAGTTTTAATGTCAAACTGCTCTACTGAAGGAACTGGATCTCTTAACTGCAGCCAAAACATCAAAGTATGCATTTCCAGTTGAATTAGCAATAACAGCGGATAAAGGACTTATTGCTGACCCCGGCCCCATAGGCATGGGGTCATACTTTGTTTGCTTTATGGGGAATTCGCTGTATTTTGGACGCTCTTCAGCTGACAGAACCTGCAAGCTGTTCCTCCTCTGCTGTGGTTCTGCGCATGGATCGTGGTTGTGCCTCCATGCGAATGAATGGATGCCCAACAATCTGCATCAAAAGTTTTGATTTGTAATTAACTTTTAATACGCTAAAAGGAAGGCTAATAAAATTAAATGTAAATTAGAGAGTTCACGTTCTTCATACAAATACAACTTAAGAAAATCTTGGTATCTTCTCATTTTGCTGCGTTGTTAAGATGTAACAAGCAAGATTGCTGCTCTCCCTAGGGAGAGCTTTGGGACTTACAAGATTTATTCATCCAGACCAAYGAGTTCTTTTTTCCTTGCAAATTTTTCCCCTAAGAAGTAGTGATAAGAAACTCTGGGGGGAGGAACCTTCTTGTTAGATTGGCTGTCCTTTCTCTTTTTTGTCTTGGGACTTGGTCTGGAGTTAAATGTGTTATAAATACCTGAGTATCGATGCTTGGTAGACTTATGAGAGCTGTTAACAACTAATGAAGGTTAAATACTGTCTATTTTGGGAACCTGAATGACATTGTCACTCATATTTTAGCAGTACTCGATGTTTAGAGTTGCGTTTTTCCTTCTGTCATTCCCGTGAGATAGAGAAGCACYGTCATCTCAGTTATAACAGAGGATGGGGAACCGAGACGCTCGGATGAAACGGCTGAAGACCTGAGCCCAAGTCAAACAGGAGTTCTATGGAAGAGCTGTTAAATCTTTATTGYGTCTCTTACTGAGAATATTTGGGTTTTATGGAGTCCCACAATGCAGACTGCAGTTTTCTGTGCCTTACCTGTGTGACAATGACCTTCCTTCAGATAGCAAGTCCTTTGCTGTAGCATGTATGTGTGTATTCCCTGACACTGCCTGCTCCACTGTGTTAGCATCAGCATTTCACTGATTTTTCTACATCTGCCGACTCTTGTCATATCCTGGAAGCATCTAGTATCACTTCGGCGAACCTTTATTAGCACAAGGATCTGATTTTCTCCTGGAGCCATGTTGCTGAGGTGGTTTTGTTTGTGGAGGTTGTGGCCTGGTTTATAGGCACAGGCTGGAGTCCCTTCCCTCCTCTCTGCAGGCCATGTCTGGCTGGCATGTCCGTAGGGATGTCATAGCTCCAAAGGGTGTCCAAATCAAATAGCTAGGAGATTGTGGTTTAAAAGCTGCTTGTGTGCACACTGTGTGAAATCTAATATTTTTTTCCTTCCACTTTGCATTAACTTGCATTTGTGTGTGCTCAGTCTGCTTATCAGCCTTTGCTCTTCCCTCATTACTGATTTTTTTAGGTGCTCCAGAATGCCTCACCCTTGTCTCTAGACTCTGTTAACATTAATATTTTATGTTGTCAGCACACATCTTGCTATTTGCCCCTGTTTTTCTACCTAATAAGTATACTGAATGAAACTTCTGGCTCTAATCCCTAGTGCAGTCTGCCGCTAATTGCTTTCCATGGCAAGGAAGAATAGTGTGCTTCTCCATTAGCCAGCTTTTACCGACAGGTTATTTGACTCTCACATAATGATTAAAACTGAGGGATGCTCAGCCATTTATATAGACTTTCAAAACCCTGCATTCACTAGTTCGCTCTCCTGTGAGTTCTCTCAAAGAATTGTTAACTAGTTCAGTKTAAATTACTTTAACAAAAGCTTATGCTTATCTATCTTTATTTTATCTTGTTACACTCAACTAAAAAATATGCTTTGTAATTCTGAACCTTCTCAACTAATTTTCTTAATGTTCAGGTGAAACTTCCTTGCCAATGACTCTAATTTCCCAGAACAACCTTATCTCCTCTTTCAAAACAGATAGGAGGATGTCTGCTGTCTAGTATCTCCAATACAATAGCCATTTTTAATGATAAATCATTTTATTCCTTTTGTCTGTTAACACCTTTGTTATTTTGGTCTTGGGTGAATATCTAGCTTTGAGATTATTATTATTATTATATCTTCTCCTTAGTGCAGTTCAATTTCTTGAAGCATTTAGTTGCCTCTTTCACAGTTCTCTGGTTAAAATACAGCAGAGGACCTGTATTAATTCTTTTCAGAGCCTGTATCTTTGCTGGGTCAGAGCCAGAGTGCAGCTACAGTCACTTGTGCTGCTGACTTCTGATAGACTCGAAGAATTGCCCTGTATACATAGCTGTCCATCTCAGTTTGTCTTGTGGTTTTAAGTTTTCATTGTGTTGAAATTTGTCTACTTTTAAAATATAAATTATTATTATTGCTGTGGCTTTTACTTACTTGAAATTCTCCATTATGTTTTACATTTACATGACCTTTCTTCACTTTGTGCAAGCATCACGACTTTCTATGTCTTGATGTTTGTCTTTATTTTCATCTTTATGAAACCGGTAATGTAAAAAAAAAAATCTATGGAGATCGGTAGGTTTATTTTCTTTCAAATTTTGATAAAGATTTGAGATACTCTTGCAAGTTCATGTATTGCAACTAGCAATTTCTGAAATGTTCATTGTCTTCTCCCTGTATAAGTGTCTGAATATCCCATGAGATCTAACACTGTTGCAATGAGTAAACAAATCGCTGTATTGGCAGGCAAAGAAAAGTATAACTGGATCACAGTCACTGTCACTCCTGTCTATCTGGGAGATGAATCAGTCTGCTGAAGTGTGCACCTGTGGGCAGTATATAGAGCTAGGTAGTCTTGTTCTCTATGATCAGATTGAGATTTCAAACCTGTTACACCTTATCTGGGGTATTACTTCCTAGATTTTTTTCCCCTTTCTTCTTTTTTAAAATTTATTTTATTTTATTTTATTTTATTTTTTTTAAAGAAACTGTCTGGTTGGTGGTTGCATACTTATTTAAAATGAAGCAATCAGATGGCAGATAAGCTGAGAGGCCATAGTTCAGATATTATCAGTGCCAGGTATTCTTTCCAGATGGCCAAAGTACAATCTTTTAACTAATCGTGGGTGTGATTATAATGTTTTTATGAACTTATTCCAATTTCATCTTTTATTTGTCTTCATAGCTGTTAAGTGCACTTTTTATGGTGTTTCTCTGTGCTGGAAAATTTAGATCAGATTAGAACATGACTTCTCAAAGCTGCAGGAACTAGTGCATTGTTTAAAAAGGATGAGTGATCAGTATGTATAAGGACTATTCTGTGTAAGGTAAATCTTAGAAGGAACATCTTCATCTTTAGTAATTTATGTGTCAGTAGAGATTTCCTTCTTACTTCAGCTGGAATCTGTTGTGTTAAAGGTCACTTTATTGAAATTCATGCTTACATATTCATAAAAGCGTGCATTCTTCTGAGCATTATCAGTCACCAAGTTTTTGAAGTTGCCATGCTGGATTTTTTCTGTATCTTCTAGCACTGGAATCTGGTATGATGAATAAAGTGAAATGTCTGCTCTTGATATTACAGTGTTAAAAAAATTAGGAGGGGGGATTGTGATGACATATGGTCTTTATACTTAGTGTGGTTCAACTGGCAGGAGAACATGAAATTATAGGAATGGGAGAACTAGTTGATGGGCTTGGGGAAGCAGGTCTGTAGATAGTTATAGGCTGATGCTGTATAACARATTTTCTTTGCTTAATGCTTTGTCTGTGATCTAGGCACATTTTGCTTATTCTTGTGTCTTTATTCTTTGCATTCTCTGGGAATAGCAGACTTGGCAAGATATGGTTTTGTATTTATCTCTTGCATTATTTTAATTTATGTTTGTTARAACAGCTCTGTAAATATTGTGGAAATCTAGGCCGAAAAGGATGGGGGGAACCTGAGTGTGGCAGGTAGAAATTTATACCTTTGACCCTCTTGATAGATCTTAGGTCTCTGACCTGGACTTAGCAGTCCTATTCCTGCATTATAAAAGCTGGAAATTTGCCTTAAAGAAGCATCCCTTCTACTTTGTCCTCTTTTTTCAGCCTTACCTGCCCTTTTTATCACCTCATCAGGTAGATTTTCAGGGTTCTTATCTTTGCATCACTGCCTGTTTATCTTGCATTGGTTTTGAAGTCTTAGCAAGGGAGCAGGCTGCTAACGTCATTCTCTCCCGCATCCCCCCTTCTCTCCAGGCTCTTCATGCAGGTGGCTTTGTGCTATAGCCAGGGCTTTCCCCGATTTACCTGTTGGACTTCAGCACTCGGAGTTCTGCTGTTCCCTCCTTCAGCYCTGAAGAAACCCAGGGGACTGAGAGCTGACTCCTTGCATTTCTGACTGGTGCATGCTCTTAAGCTGCTCCCAGTCACCCTGCAGGGAACTCAATTTTTGTTCAGCTCTTTGGGGAATTTTACAGGTCAGCTCTCTGAGCCATAAGTGGCCTCAAAGTGGTCACTCCAAGGCACGGCTGGAACCACTGACCTTTCTGCGAGATTTGTACCGTCTCCCATCAACCAGCAGGATACCATTTCCAGAGCTAAATCTAACCTGCTAGGTAAGAGTTATTTGACAATCTTGTGTTGCCAAAGACGGTGGCACTGCACCTCCTTCCATTTATCCTTAGATTTTTCCCCCACCAAAATTTGTTGGAGATTTCCTGTAATAGAAGGTTATGAATAACACTTGTCACATTTGGAAAATGTAAGTCATTGAGGAACGATTTCAGCTTACTCCTTTATAGTCTGCTGGCCTTTTTGCTGTTCAAGATTTGAAGGACTGTGTACTACTATAGAGCTGTTTCATTAAGTTTTCTAACAATGAAATTGCTTTGCTCTTCAACCTTGAGGATTTTGTGATTACTACAGTCTGAGAAAATGTGCGCCAGAGGGCATAGACGTATAGCGTGTATAGTATTGGAAACTAGAGGAGGCTGCTCGATGTGTGTATGTGTATCTGAGTATATGTGTGTGTGTGAGCTCTGGCAYGCTTACCCCAGGTGCGGAGGACTGGCTGTCAGATGGGTGTGAAGTGCGCTGTCGTCTTGCTTATGGCATCTCTTTGTTTCCCATCCAGAGTCGGACTAATGACAGCTCTGGTAATGCCAGATGGCAGTCACCAGTCGTCATTTAATAGCAGAAAAATGTCTAAATATTGTCTCCAAAATCGGTTTGTTCATTCTTTCTCCTCGTTCTAGCCTGGCAGTGATCCGCAGGCAGCACTTCGGGACCTCCTAAGAAGATCCCGTGTAGAAAACTGTCAGAACAGATTGCTGTATGGATTTTCAGAGGATTAAAGTTAATTAAAGAGCTCTTCCTTGCTTTCATTTCCTCCTATCTGCCAGCTATTTACATGCTAATGTAGGGTCTGCCAGGGAGAATAGAAGAAGTGTCAGCATTGGGCATGTTATCACACATGGAAACAGTAGAAAATAATGAGATGAGCAATATATATGTGTGTGTGTGTAGCTTGACAACTGAAAGTCAGCAGCACTGCTTTTTGCATATTTTCAGTAGTGTGTGATCTTACTGAATATAATTCACTCTATTACATCTCGCAGTGCATAATTTAATACTTCATTCACTATAGTATCTTTACATAAGCAGTTTTATAAATAGACAGATTTAAGTATTTTTTTTGTCTGCCTTTGTGAAGAGGAAACTTCTTTTCTGCAGAAGTAATGAGTAGTTTTACTAGGAGTACAAACCTGGGAGCAGAGATTGTGGTGGGGACTGGCGTCTATTGTTGCCTTCTCTTGGAAAGATTAAGCAGAGTGGGTGCTCGGCGTGTAAGCAAACCGAGAGTGGATGTAATAGTTTTCTGCTCCAGTTGCATTATTATTTGCCCATTCCATTTTCACGTTATTTCAGGGGATTATTTTCTTGTGTAGTTTTTCAATATCTTCCATTTTAACACTTTATTAAAACTACTACATAACAGATGAAATAAAATTGATCCCAGGTTACGTTTCAAGAGGGAGTTTAATGCTTTAGGAAAATGAGAAGCCTTGCTGTCTGCATTTTTAAACAAAACTATCGAAACTTCTGTATCRTTGAGCATAGGTAACAAGGTCTTTCAGCTGCTGAAGGCAGTCCAGATAGTTTGAGGGTACTGAAGGTAATTAAGCTTCTGAGGACCAAGGGCAGTCAAAGACAGATTTGTTTCCTGCAGCTTTTTGTTCCCAGTGTGCAAGTGAAATAAGAAGTGACTAGCTTAGCAAAACAAGACATGCTCTTACCATGGGCTGCCATTGAAGCCAGAGTCCCTGTGTTTCCTGTGACCTTTGTGAAACATCTATTTGGCATTAGTCTTTTTCTTCACTTTAGTCTTTTGTGGTTTTCCTAGTGGAAAACATTATGGTCTTACTCTAAGATGTCAGATGGCTGTTCCTTGGCCTTGAAAATCAATGTGACATTTTGTGAAAGAGTTAAAGATGAGGGAGAGGGAAATACCTTTAGGAGACTTAGCTGGGGGCAGKCAGGGGGAGAAGGTCATCCACACTGAAAAGTCACGAGTGATCTACTGCTTGCTTATGACTTTGTAGCACAGCTTTCTAAACAGATGCTGTGAAAGGGATGTCAGGTGAGAGATGCCCTGGGATTTTGGTGTTTGAGGTTTTTTCCTGTACTTGATATTCCAAATCCTCTCCTTAGCGAGCCTGGTGGGGCTGACCAAGATGAAATGCTGCTGTGCAATAAACCTAAGGCTGAATTTCTCCCTGTTGTGGTTCTGCTAAAGTCATCTGAGCTACACCAGGGAAAATGTTGTCCCTGGTGTCTAGATGTTGCTAAAGGCTTGTTACCCAGGCCTGTGGAGGTCTGAATAATTCAGAGCGCAACATGTCGTACTTGGTTCCTCATAGCAGAGGAAACCAATACTGTTTCAGTATCTCTGCTGACTAAATCCTATTGCTAAGTGTGGTTCGGGGAATGTGATATGGTTGCCAGCAGAAAAGTGCTGAGCACTCAATTTATTGAAGGTGGGAGACATATGTGCGGTAGTCGAAAGGAAAGGAGCCACACGTGGAGCAGATAACTTGTATGGTCCCTGCCTGGGCTGCCTGTCCCTGGCAGGGCCAACAAAACACTGCTTTCAGGAGCTCTGACAAATGGAAATAAGAACTGAAGCTTAAAAAAAAAAAAAAAGTATTTTAATTTGTAAAGCTCATCTCTCTTGCACAAGTGGTAAGACTCCTGATTTTTGTGTGTGCAATATTGGTTTTGGGCAAATACAAAAATATTTAACAAAAGCAGAGAACTACTCTCAAGCTCTTCCTAACAGTGATATAAGTGTGTGTCTATAGATAACATATGCACTTTTTTTCCCTTTCATCTATGTTGTGCTTCCTATGAGGGAGGTTTTTATTTTGTGTATCACGTGGAATTCTTCAATTGTATCTTGCCACATGCTCAAAGGAAATTATTTTTCTGTGTTATATTGTTGTAGGAAGAGATCCAGACCTTTTTTGCTGTCTAACAAATGGTCTCTTTATTCAGTCAAAACAGTTGGTCTATTTTGAGACTGTATTGGAGCCACATCATGTGGTACACTCTTACTAAGCTCAGTTTGGAGCTACTGCTAGGAAGGGAGCAATGATAGCCCCTTGGGGGTAGGTCTAGTCACCAGGACTAGAGTCGARTCTAGTCACCCCCAAATCTGTAAGGTCACACAGTGCAGAAGTGCTCTCCAAACAGGGATTAGACATCAACTCTGCTGTAGTTGATTGGGATGGATGGTGCTTGAAAAAATCACAGTAATTTTCTGGGTGGCTGCAAAGAGGAGAGAGTAGGGGGAAAATTTTGGCCTTTGGCCAAGACTTTCAAAATATTTGCAGTAAGCACTCTTAGAAATCTTAAAAGAAGCTGTTTTTCAAAAAGGAGTGAACTCTGAGCCTTTGGAGACACATCCCTTATAGGTATCTGCTGTTAAATAGCTACATTTTTCCTTCCTGTGTCTTTCACGTTCTCTACCTGCTGCAGCCTGTGGACTGTCAGAGTGGATGAAGGCTGTGGAGAAATGTCAAAAGGACGTGCAGCTGCACTGTGATCTGCTACAGATGTGAGAAGATCGGAAATTTTCAAACCTGACAATGTACATAAATGGCAAACTTTTTTTTTTTTTTTGGTGTTTGTAAGCGTTCATTCTTAACACCTTCCGGAGGTCTAAGCTCATACAAAGGCTCAGACTTCAGTCATGTCATAGAATCATAGAATCATTAAGGTTGGAAAAGACCTCCAAGATCATCGAGTCCAACCATCAACCCAACACCACCAGGCCCACTAAACCATGTCCCTAAGTGCCTCATCTACATGTCTTTTAAATACTTCCAGGGATGGTGACTCAATGTCTAGTGGAGCTTTAATTTTTTTTTAAAGTGAAGTTTAATTTTTCGTCAGTCTATAACACATCTGAGAGATTTTACTCAAATTAAAAAGCAAAATGTGCAAAAAGTGAGTGAGAAAAATTAGAAACCCAATCAAGACCACTTCAGCCAAAAAGGGGCAATTGTTTAATAGGTTACATGTGCTTGAGAATACATGTATTTTTAGTGGTGATGAATAGTTAAGGTTGAACATTTTTCCATAGACAATGCAATTTACTAGAAAAAAAGAGAAAAATTATTTTTCAGTTTTTCAGGTATTACATGCATATTTTGCTACTTTCTGCAATAGCCCTTTTCTGGGACCTGTAAATATATGGATCTCCGTGAGATATTTAGTTGCAATGCACCAATTGCTTTGCCACTGGAAGGAGAACATACATTTTTTTTGAGAACTAAAATTCTCCAGTGCCAGTATATGTCTGATTTGTGGGTCACAGGCCCTTCATTCTGCATCCTTTCCTTCAGACTTTCTGATTCTTGGTGATGTATGTGGATATTGGGAGCAGAAGGTGATTTTACAGATACAGACGAAAAGAAGAGTTTCAAATAATGAGGAAAAAATTTTCTGTCAGTACATTGGCTTTTTTTTAATTAAAATTTTATGTTAGCTTGATTTCTGGAACTTAAATAGAGCAAACCAGGCAGCACGGCAAGACTCCTAATACCGAAATTAGATTTTTGTTTTTAATTTTCGGGTGTCCCTCAAGATAGGAAGCAAATGAGCAACCTAGAGCAGTAAACAACATGAATATTTCAGAAGCAGCATTTTTTTCTACATGCTACCATCTCTTGATGACCTATGCACAGGAAAGGATGATTTTCTGAAGTCAAAGGATTAATTTCCCAATGAGATGTGCTAAGAAAGCTGTGAAATACAAGGTAAATCCTGATGCTTGAGAGATCTCTCCAGCCTTTTTTTCTTCCCTAATGGAAACTTCTATGTACTGGTTGAATGCAATTGCTGACAATAGTAGTATTGTGGGGGAGGAAGTGATGCACAGCACTTACAGTCTTATATACATATATAGAAATATGTTATATATATAAAAATATTAAAAATTAGCAAATGAAAGCACTAAAGAAGTCTGGTTCAATAAGACAGTGTTTTCTGTGCGTTAGCTTTCTGAATGGCTCTGATGACRGAAAAGAGAGGTCATAAGTTCTGTCCTTGCATCCATGAATGTTGCAAAGAAAGCTCAGATGCTCACAGCACCTTTCCCATTAACGTGTTTTCCTGTCTTCAGCTCAAATGACCCCTAGATATGTGAGAGCTCTTAATACATTTTGAAACTCTCTCTCCCGTAATTAACTTCTGATGGAATAAAACACAAGGCCGCAGGGGTTATAGATTTGAAGAGATACTGTTCAACAGATTTTGAAAATGATACGTAGAAGTCTTTCTGCCATTCACATAATTAAGCTTAATTATTTTGAATTAATTATAAGGTCTTGAGCACAGATATGTAACAAGCCCTATGTTGTCCCTCAGCAACAGCAACTTTTTAAAGCCGCCTTCAGTCGGATCCTAGCCAAGCACAATGTTCCTCTTTCCTGCTTATTTGGCAGCGTGGCCTGTGCTAGGCTACAAGATGTTGCAGCCTCCGCATGTTTGTCACCAGAGCAGCTCCCATCCCCATCGTCAGAGAAAGACTGATGATACYAAAGCCTCTTGCTCAGTCAACATGCTGCCTGTTAGCATCAGATTAACCTTTCCAGCTCTGTGAAGTTTAAACAAAATCTGTCTGCTCTTCCCACCCTCTCTACCACCTCCAGCCTTCCTGCATCACTGATGCGAAGTGCAGAACTCACGGTGACAATGAAGTTCATCTGAGGCATGCCTGAGAGGCACAGGTTTTGACTGTTAATTAATAATTCCAGTCCTGCACAACGACTAGTCTGACGACAAGTCAGTCTGTGCAGAAAACTCTTGGTAGACTTTGAAGCAAGCATGCAGAAACATCCTATTTTCAGCTGTACATATTTTTTTCCCAGAATTACTTCACCATGGCACTGCTCTAAATATGTCTTGTGAGATAAGCTTTAAATCCTACTTGGGCAAAGTTTATTAAAAATTAACATTTGCATGGGGAGTTATAAAAAAGAATAGGACCTTCATTAGCCTAAAATCATCCAAAGTACAAAATAATATTGAATTGGTCTCTACTGGTCCAGACCAGGAAAACTCTTACTGCCTGCCAAATCTTGAAGCTCAGAAATAGTCAG
This sequence comes from Phoebastria nigripes, assembly GCA_035582835.1. NCBI lineage: Eukaryota > Metazoa > Chordata > Aves > Procellariiformes > Diomedeidae > Phoebastria > Phoebastria nigripes. Next base: position 2,227,483 of record JAYKAV010001665.1, read on the forward strand.
TATCAATAACATCCAGTAAGCCACGTTACAAACTGCACCTCTATCCCCAGAGGTCCAAGAAAACGAGCCGCTACTGACAGGCTAAACAGCCTGTAACTCATTGGCATGGGATATTAGCTGCCACACCTCCTCAGGAGCGATGTAGTGTCATGTTGCTTGAATCAGGGACTGGTCTGAACGGGGATTCATGGTTTTGTCTCAAATGGCTTTTTTTTGTTGTTGTTTTACCCTAAACTGGGCTCACACACTGCTCTCTGACTTGAGTTTAGTAATACTTTGAACTGGAGCATACTGGCGTTACTGAGGGTATAAAGAAGAGCCCAGGCCGCACTTTTGCTTTATGTGGATGCGTGTCCAGAGCAGTATGTGAGCTGGATCGCTGAGTGGCTGGTAGTGTGCTGGACGCCCCTGAGGTCCTCCTGTATGTCACAATGTTGTTCTGCTCTTCAGTGGGAAAATTGTGCAATAGCATAGTTCATTAGCCATAAGGCCCTGGAATAACTGCTCTGGTAGTTCATGATGTTTGGAAGTGAAGTGTCAATGCAGGTGTTATAGTTTGATATGGCTTTGCTTTATGGAAGTTCACGCTTGGACCACAGTAACCTATGGGCCRGGTAACACTCATTTAGCCTGACTGAGGATGTATCCCAGTGACAGCGACTCTCATCTGCAGCCTGTACAGAAGTTAGCAGAAAGCGGACTAACAATAAAGATGCTGGAATACAAGTGGGATGAGAAGGATCCATTGTACAGTCTCTAGGGAGAACATCAATTTTTGTACAGATCTAGGACAGATGAGGAACACATCCTTTCCCATATTCCTTTTTGTGGGGCTGCATATTGCTTGCCTATACCTTGCAGCATTTAATCTGTTGTGATTCCCTTAAATGTCTGTCTCTCCATCATATTCACCTTCCCTTGGGCTGCAAGTCACCAGCATGTGTGTCTTTGTGTTAATTTGTCCCAGTTCACAGGCATAGCATCATTAGTGAAATAACGCTGCTGCTGTAATTACTGTGGGATTTGTGCACAGCAGTGTGCTGTTGCATTGCGGTGTACCTACTCTTTAATCTACATGGGCCATCTGCTTTATTTCTTAACTAAAAGTTGTTTTGTTTCTGCTTTGGAAGAGTGAATCTGTTGCTCCTGATCTTCTCTGTGTAGAAAAACATTGCAGCTAGGATAAATTAAATCCCTGTATGATCGATCGTGCTCATTTTTGTAAGATTTCTTCCAGGTCATGCCCCGTAGTTTTGCTGTGCACAAGTTTTTGCTCTTCTCTGTGGCTGCAGGGACATTCAGGTCAGAATTTTGGTAGGACCACTCCGTAATCTAGAGRACTCTTGACCACTAAGTCTGACAAGTTCAAACACAGTATACAGTCCTGCTGTTGGCTCTGTAGTGATGATATCCCAATACAATTGAAAGATGTTACTGGGAGGTTATCCCATGACAACTCTGCAAGTAATAACCTTTTAAATCCCCATTCAAGTAAGCATTTTAAGTTGTGTGACAAAGCACTTTGACTTCTGTCAAATAAGAGGTCTCTTGTATCTTTTACTACGGCTTGCCTGATCAAAAATAGTGAACTGTTGGACTGATCAGGTCAAAGACCTGAGTTTCTCTGAATCTTCTGGGAGGGCTGTCTTCTCCCCTTTTGCCTTTCTCTTCCCAGGACTTCTTCAGGATTTAATGGATCAGCTCTTTGTTATGAGCTGGTTCCCTAAGCTTGGGCAGTCCTCAGGCATAGAAGTAGATTGTTTAAGTGGGATGGAGCGTTGACATTGCTGTTAGAGAAAGCTTTCTTTTATTTCCCAGAAAAACTTGTCCATTAGATGATTATTTTGAGAGGTATTCTTTGGTGTGGTCAAACTGGATGATTTTGGATGCTTTAGAGCCATTAAAATAAGATTGTAAAATAAGAACAGTGGGGATCTGGCAGCATGTGTCACTTTTCTGGTCTTTTGAAAGAATTTATAGCCTAGTTTTACTGTAAAGTGGGTTTTGTTGTTGTCATCTTATACACCTTTTAAAAATGTTCCTGTTGTCAATAAATAAGATGAGGGCTACAGTGGTCCATGCCCCAAAGAATATAAAATGAGAAAAATACRCTTTCTTAGGTCTGTTGACAATATATTTTTCTTGTAATGGGAACATTATTTCTACATGAGTCTATCTCTCCTTACCGCTAGAAGTTGTTGCGTTCAGTTCTGAGACAACGAAATAGCAGCATCAAATCAGGCAGTTTGCATCTTGGTTTTGTTAAAAAAATAAAAACCCCCATTATTTCTCATAAGACGTTTTGGAGTAGAGCAATCATTTAGAAAATGAAAAGATCCTTTGTCTACGAGGCTCTTCTGTTTCATTCTTTAATCTAAGCAGCTGTCTTTCTCCTTCCCCGTGGGAAGTTGTGGTGGGTAAATAACATGGAAATTCATTTGATGATGGAGACATTAGAGGTTGGCATGGACAATTAATTTATTAGACAGAATTAATTTTATTTGATCCTTACATGGTTCTGTTGCTGCATATAAATTCAGCAGCTTGACGAGTTAGCCTGCAAATGTAGCTCTGTTCAGTCTGCTGAAGGATGGCTTTTTTATGGCTGTGAGATCAGGAGTGGCTTCTTTCCTCGCCTGTGTGTGAAGTGCAGATTACAGGAAAGTATTTGGCTTTGTGCTGCTGGAAGTAATTTCTGGGTTTGTGACCTAAAACTTATGCTTTTCTGCTTGACGAGCAGTCTGTTTGGTAGCACAGCTAAGCCTATCCAACAACCCATTGCTGTGAAAGGGGTGGTCCCCCTTCACTTCTCCCCTTCCCAAACTAAATGCTCCGGTCATTTTCTTTGCTCAGAACTGGTTTGAAAATGAAGTTTCTGAAGCTAAATGAGCAGAAAGCTAACTCTAGGAGAAAGTTGAGAAGCTTTTTGCTTGTGAATGGTTTCTTTGTATGAGTTCCTTTGCTCGTACAAGGGACAGGACAAAGTATCAGTGGCTACAGGTAGAACTGTTGATTTTCATCTCCAGAGGGATGATCTCCTTGCAGTGTCACAAAGCAGCACCTTCGTATTTCCTCTTTTGTTCCTACGATTCAAAGCCATGTTTTCATTGGTTCTGGTACGTACTGATCATTTCTCCTGCAAAAATAGTTAGAAAGGAATTAGACCTCCATCTTTCACGACTTCAGCATGTCAAGAATTTGGAGCACGTGTAACAGGAACACTTTGGGAATGTTCGTACTCGTTACTATCTCTACTTTCTTTCTGGTTTTGCCTTTCTCTGGTGTGACTTCAGGAAAGGCAGCATCTCAGAAGTGGCTGCACAATGGCGGTAATCCTTTCCTAAACAGAGCTGGTGTGTAGTTGATAATCCCCCCCCCCCCCCCCCAAAAAAAAAAAAAAAAAAGAATGACCTAATCACTGGGAAGATCCCCAGACAGAGACTTGAATGAGATCTGTGTTTTAGCCCAGTTCTTCTGAGCTGCTGAATGACCACAACCACTTCATCTTGCTGGGTACCAGTTTCCCTTTCTGGAAAATGGAGGTGGTGATGCTGAACTTCCATAATAGGCTGCTTTTAAGATTGACTGCTAAAAAGTGCAGCAAAAAAGGTAGTCCTACATATCTATACTGTTAAGTAGTAGAGTTCCATGAACAAGTTACTTACAAAAGTGTCCTCATAAGACATCTGCTTTTGCATATATTATATTGCATTTTTCTTCTTACTTGTCTCCTGTCTTAATTGTCTCTGCTCCAGTTTTCCCCAGATTGGAGAGTCTCTTGCTTGTGCTAGATTGGCGAACTAAAGATAAAAGTTTTGGAAAATGAGACCAAGGACAAAAGCAGGGAGTATGTTCAACTCGGAACTGTAAAGAAATATGTGAATATGTTAAAAAGGGTACCAAATTCAATTATTTTTGTTAATCGGGGAGATCAGAAGAGGAATCAATTTTAACGTGCAGATATCTTTCTTTGTGAGCTGCATGGTGAAAACTTCAATTGCGTTTACTTTTTAAAGTTGATGTGCCAGGAGACAGCATTGTTTCAGTAGGTATGAACAAGGAAGAGACTGATGTCATCTGTAAGTGGCAGGGAAATATGAAACTTGCACCTCCTGACAGTAGTCTTTTCCATTTAAAAAGCAAATTGGAGAAATGCAGTTTAACTATTCCCACAATAAGTGAAAAAGCAGGAGAAACTAAGGGGTAAAATCACACCTCTTGAAGAAATTCAAGGCTAGACTTGGCATCCATTGTTGGAGATGATTTAGCAGTAATTAAATTGGTTCTGACATAGAGGGTAAGATTGTGGATGAGAAGAAAGGAAAAAAACCTAAATTCCTGAATATTCATTAGCATGCTGGACTGTTAGCAAGCTTAGTAGGAGAGCGGTGTGAAAGTAAGCATTAGTGATGAGTAACTGTCCTCCCCTCTCAGTGAGCTTCCAGGTCCACACTGAGCAAGTGCTTAATGACTGCTTTAACCACCCAGCACAGACAGGCTGTCATTTCTTGGTCAGCAGCCTCGCGGCTGTTTGAAGTGTTCTGGTAACAGACACAGTGGAGACCACATGAATTTTCTTAATGTTGAATGCAGAAATCAGCCCAGCTTGTATTTGTTTCCCRTCTCCCACCGTGCCTGTGAGGTTGTCACAGATTTGCACTTGCTGAGCCCCGCGTGTGCGATGCCGGCACAGGCGTGTGCCTGTCCCCGGTGCCACGGTTTCTGCTAGCCTCCAGCAATTGCTAGCAAAGATCACCCATGTGCCTAAGTTTGTGCAAACATTATAGAAAACTTTCCTTGCAGCTGGTGTTTGCTGTGGGATGCTGTGCCTCACGGGCCACGCTGCTGTGCAAAACAGCACAACACTTATAAATAACACCAAGTTATTTATAACACGCTCCTGTGTGGTTACAAGTTACAGCCATATCAATCACATACCGTTCATTTTAACATAAGAATTTTAAACCACTTTAGAGACCCCCTGTTTCTTCATGTGGCTAGTGAAAAAGAAATTGCTGTTTGGAGCATGGGAGGAGTGGCTTTGCTTTTCTCGTCGCTGTTTGTATTGGCGGGTTAAATTGTCTAATAACTTTAATTCTAAGCTTTTGAAGTATTTTTATTGTAAAAAGTTTTCTTTAAGTATGAAATATATATGTTTGAAGTGCACGAATGTTGAATTTAGAGAAGAATGATAGTGTTCAACTCAATTCAGTGGCTGATATTAAAGAGGCAATTACATACGATTTGTGAAATAGAGAGCAACCTCTGCAGAGTGTGATACCTGCAGGGTTTAACAGCACACTCTCTGATCTGAGCTAATAAGAGCAGTATCTAATATTAGAGTTTGCCTTGTCAGAAAACCCATTAGTGTTCCAGTGTGAGAATGGTGCGTGTGATGCAGAAAGTGAGCAGCTGTTTGCCTTTTGGTACCACAGGAGGAGGCAGGGAGAAGCTCTCTCTAAAAAGTTCATTTGTTACACTGCTCTTTTTTTGTTTATAGTATTAAATTGTTGATAAAGAAAAAGATGTTTGAATAGGTACGTTCTTTTAGAAGCACACAAACTTCAGCTGGAGATTAATTCCTTTATTTGCTTGTGTTCCTCTGAAGTTTTTAGAATTTTGTGTACAGGTTTTTTTTTTCTTTTTCTTCTGAGATGAAAACTTCAGAGCTCTCTAGTTTTCAAGCTATTTATTCTTTTCATGTCTTCCTCCTTCATATATGTTGAACTGATAGTATTTTTTTTTTCCTTCCTTCCTTTTCCACACATCTGAAACTTAAATACAATTACAGTTTCCATTCTGTGTCCCATGAAGAAACAGGATTTTATACTATCTATGCCACAGCCGTGATGRGGAGGGGTTATCAATTAGTACCATGCTTTTTTTTAAATTCAGAGCTTCTAGGGATYGGAGTTAAAATTAGGTATATGGGGTAACCCGTGGGATGTGCAAGTTCAGAATATCCATAAAATTTGGGGCCTGAGCCAGTATTAGACCACAGACATTTCTTCTCTGCTTTGATTTTTAGTGTGGCTCTATGAGTCTCCTGCATTTTTCTTCATGGTGGCTGGCCCTGAGTTTTCAATTACAAAATGATTTCTTGTCTTTAATCCCCGTCTTATTCATTCCTGGCTCTCCTTCCAGTCGGGTCTGGATAACTCTGTGTGAGATGCTACAGGGGTTCCTCTCAGTTTCTGAAGACAAATGGATGTTAATTAACCGCCTAGAGAAATGGTAAAAAGTGAGAGGAAAGAGTGAAGAATTACACTAGCGAATACTGTGGAGAAACATATCTTCAAATATGTAAAAGACTGCTCTAGAGGAAAAGGTAATAAATTTTTGCGTCGTATTGTGCTTATAGGCTTAGGASATCATTTCTAGCAGATATTTTTGGTTCTGCTCATTCTTCCAGGGTGCTGCCCCAGCAGCTCAGAGTACAGACAGGACTGATGGACTGTGCTTTGCTCTCTCCTCCCTCCATGACCATAGTTCCTCAGTGTCCTGATGCCTTCRACTGAGGGGGAAATCCAAATGACAGAGCCTGTGAGCCAGCCTGGTCTCAGCAAGCGAGCCTGAGATGGATGGGATCGATATTTCTCTGAATGGAGCGCTCTGTTGGAGCTCTGTGTATGTGGTCRGTGAGATATATGCCTTTGTGAGGCTTTGCGTATTTAGGTCATTAGAAGGTACGTCTGTGTTTTGCAGGTCTGTCAACTGCTTGTACCTTCTGCATCATGTTTCAGAAATGCTACTGGAGGATATTATGTGATGATCTAATACAGAGTGTGTTCAGAAATTGAATACTTCTAAAGATAGAGCAATAGTATTTTCTTCACATATACACATTTTATTATGTATATCTGGAGCCAATCTGATTTGCTCATGTTCAACTAATAGCTTCTTCCCCAATTTACTTCTTGACTTAAGTTAGTATTAATCATAAACTGTTTCATTAGTAATTTGTAATCAATTAGTAATTTGATTCAGGGAGAAAGATGAAAAGATTTGACATATGCTCTAAAACTTGCACTACTTCTTCCATGGACTTGAGGCAGGTGTTTTGCACAAGAAGTCTTTTGCATAGCCTTGATTGTTGATTTTGTTTGTGTGTGTGTTTAGCATCCTTGATGTGCACAGGAAGACAGAGGCAGAAACTTATCACTTGCTGCTTTTTGGGTGCTTCTGTTCTTACCCTCAATAAGCTGAAGAGTCCTAGTGAATTAGTAATCATGGGTAGCATCTTTGAGACTGCACTGACAAAGACAGTACAGTAGTCATGCTTCCTTTTAATGTGGTAGAGCTCAGGTATGTTGTTATTGGAGGTGAAATAATAGGGACAAGTCTGAAAACTAATGCTTGCAAGCGAAAGAGGAACGGCTTTTTGGAATGAATTGAGGAGGGGGATTGTGAAGTGTTGTAAATTCTAGCTGAATGATTTGTTCTTGTTACCTTTTGTCTTCCTTTCATCTCTAAACCAACCTTTTTTGTGCTTGTGGTATCAAGTGATTTTATGTTGATTGTGGAGGCTTTTTTGAACGACCTAAGGTGGATGGTAAGGATGCTGTTAAAGTAATTTAAAATGACTCCTGAGAGAAGGGAACAAGGCAAATAGCAGGATTGCAGCCCTGGACTTCAGGAGAGCAAGAGTTTGATCTGTTCATGAACCTGCTCAGAAGAATCCCATGGAATATGCTCCTGGAAATAAGGGGGATCCAGGAGAGCTGAGGAGGTTTGGGTAGGCAATCTCCAGAGCAACTTTCAAACCTCAACTGTTGTGTAAGTCTGAGTCTATCTATTCCTGATAATAGACTATATTGAAAATGGCATCATCTCATATAGCATTCATTGGTAAGRTAAAGCTGTATTTGAGAAAGATTCTACTAAGTCAGGAGAGTGCTGGCCAGGTTCATTGTAAGGCACTTAGAAAGGAATTTTATTAAATAATATAATAGTATTTCACAAATGGAAGCAGAAGAACCAAATAAAGCAACAGATATGTGACTTCATTTTAAACTTGTTTTTTAAAAAATTTAGAATAATAATAAAAAAGGCTCTGATAGTATTTCTGACACGTAACAATGGACTTTCTTCCAGAGGTGGGACAAACTTAGCGATGAGTGTTGCATGCTTAAATATTGCTGTGCAAGTGGGTCTGTTCTCACCTTTTTGTCTTCTTGAAGACTTACTTGATTGCAAATTAAAAATTCTGCAATTCTGCCTATGGTGGACTGAGTGTCCTTTGGATTGTCTTTCTGGTATGTGGAATGTAGGAAAGGCTAAATTTCAACCCGAGTATCTCCAAGTTATCCAGAAAGTTCTGCATCGTGGGTGTGTTGCAGTATGGAAGTAGGAGTTCATCTTCATCATTAACTGTCTGCTATTTACCAGCTCTTTTTGTGATGTTACGTGGCAGGGAGAGACTTCTTCCCCCTGTTACTGGTCTTTTCTTTTGACAATCATTTCTGTGATTATACCATATTCTACTCGCTTTGAAGTTGTACCTAGAAGTAGAAAAGCCAATGGTCCATTTTGTTGTATAATACCTGGTAGGTCATTAGTATGAAAGCAAAACAATGGTTTTCGTTTGCAACAAAGTAGATTTTTTGATTCTGTGGTTCTGCTCTTTACTGCTATGTGGTTTTGTTGAAAATAAAATATAAATACATAGGACTGTGCATAATTTTGTGGTCAAATATTAATTAAAAGACTATTGAATGTTTTGGTTTTATACATTTAATCATCATTCTCTTTCAGATATATATGATGAATATATTTCCTAAATAATGTTTTTCTTCTGGTAAACTGATTTTTGCACTTGTTTTTAATGAAGCATGACTTCAGTGCTTCATGTTTTGCCTAATGGTTTGAGCATAACATTCTTGATGTCAGTGCAGTTTTGAGGAAAGATTTTGTTGACTTAATATTGCAGAGGCAGTGGAGGGAGAACAAAGAAAGGAACGTCGTTTTGTCTGCGTGAATTAACCAGCACTCCGGTGACACTGTAAAAGGAAGGTGTTCGCTGAGTGGCAGCTAATATTAATATTAGGTCTACTAACTTGTAGGCTATTTTAGGGTAATAGTTTCATTTCTGAAATGTTTAAAATCTGAGGAAATCTGTGTATGTGGGCTGTTGTCACAAAGGCTGGAGGTTGGTTCTTAAGTGTAGACATGCATCCTTTTATCTTCTTTCTATTCTCTGTTAGGTGTGGTTGAGGAGGTTATTGCCTGCTGCGTTCCCAAACTGCAACTTGCTGGGCTCTTGCCATCCCCTGGCTCAGCAGCTTTTGGGAGAGCACCTTGTCCTGCTTCTCTGATGATGGGCCGAGCCCTCTGAAGTTGTTGAGCAGTAGATGTTTGCCAACCTTGCTTGTCTGAGACAGTCCTATTGCAGCAGATACGCAGTCAGACTTTTCAGTCTTCTCTGTACTGTGTCCTCTTCCTAAGGATACATGGCTGAGCTGCGAGGGCAAGGAGCTGTGTCTGCTCTGCCCATGAGAATCTTTTAAGGGCAACACAGATATGCTATGGGCGACCTAGGAGATAACTTGATGTATAATTGAGAAAGCCACAGGGGAAACTGGTGAGAAGAGGACACAACCGGGCAGGGAGCCCGAGAAAGATGATCAAAGGATGGTTTTAGGTGCCAGAAGAAGGCATTCAGAGACACTCTTAGCTTCTCAACCATAGTTTCTTAAATTTTGGAGAGACTCTGCAATCTGACTGCTCTTTTGGCAAATGTTCAGCAGGCAGCTTTAAATATATACCTACAAATACCTGTGTATCTTACRTGCTCTTATATTCCATAAGATTTTCTCCAGATTTATAGTTCTTCCTTTCTAGCTCTTGTCCCTCACCTCCAACACTTCTCTGCAGAGGGCTCAGCTTGCCTTATATCCTGGCAATGGACCAGAGCAAATAAATCCACTGTAACTCTTTTAATCTGTCTCTGATAAATCCCCTGCTTACTATCTTCTGGAAAATTGGGCATGGTCTCTAAAAGCCTCATTTTGCTTATAGCACATACATATGCCAGCTGACAAGCAATCATACAACTGACACGGCAACAAACTAAATATTATCTGACTAAAATACCCCTGGGGTCCTCTTGCTTCACAGTGAGTTTAACACATTTAGTTATGTTTCCTAACCTCCTGCTGCTGTGAAATAATTTTATGATTTTTCTTAATTTAACTCCCTTCTACTGGAACGCTCACCACTGCCTATCTCTAGCACAAGCTTGTTTTTTTATCTTGGTSTATTTCTCATCTCTTCATTCAAAGAAACCCCCTCTTTCTAGCATTTCTCTTAGCCCCGCTGCTCAAGCGGTGGCAATCTTGCGCAAGCGTGAAGCTGCCTTATTCACCTGCGTCAGCACAGGGCAGCTCTCTGTCTGACACCGGTATCTGACACCATGCGCATAGTTCACATTTGAAACAGTAATTTCTTTAAAAAAAATTAATACCATACCTTCTTCAACCTAGCCCCTAGATTACCATTGCTGGCAGAGGGAAGGCATACAACTGACAAGGAAATGTATTCAAACATACTTACTGACAAAAAAAAACAAATATTTTATTTAAAAAAAAAAAAAAAAAAAAAAAAAAAGGAAAAGCCTTATTCAGCCCTGAAAAGAAAGTTTTTGTGAGGGTGCATCAGATTCTTTTATTCTGCCAGTGTCTACAGCACATAAAAATTCAGCCCTATGTTCATTCCTTGCCCTCGGATTTCTTTTTCCTCCTGCCTACTAAGTAACCCAGATATTGGCCTCTAAATCTCTTAACAGCCATTTTCCTGCAGTTTTAACCACTTAAATATCATTAACTTGGGAGAAAAGTAAACTGAACTGTGCTCTAAGCCGGTGCAGTTATCTCTGCAAAAATAAAGGAGGAAGAATCGCACCACCATCCAGGCACTGTTCCTGGGCATTCAGGCTAAAACTGAACTGAAGCAGGAGGGCAAATCTCTCGCATCAGATTTTTGATGGAAAAATCAGAGACCTGAGTTCATCTGACCAGCTCAACACAGCACATTTCATTGAACTTGAAAAGTAATTTCTTGGTCCCCTTACGATGTGTCAGCAACTCTAGAAATGTGGCAGCTGTGGCTTTTTGAAAACAGCAAAGAAAAAGGGCTTTTACCTAGTGCTTCAGAATATACATCACCTGACTGCTTTATTAGAAAATATTAATAATTTCCCATATTTTACTTAATTCATAAATCATTCCCTCTACTACCTCCAGGGTATAAAAGATCAATGACTTCAATAGGAGTTTCAGATCTCCAGACTTCCAACCTTGGGTGGAAAGTTGGTGTTCAACCTTAATGATACAGTACCTTTCCTAGCAAGAAAATGGCTCCGTTATGAGAGTATCAGAAAAAATGATGAAAACCGTTAGTTGTAGAGAGATGATGGGAGAGATAGGGATGCTTAATTCCTSGTTTGCTGTGTGCTTGTGGTTACAGAGTACATCAGTCTTGCTGACCTCTCTCCCACCTGTTCAGGTTAGACACGGATGGAGGTACTTGGACTTATAAAGAATAAATATTTTATTTTTGTTGGAGAAGCCTTGGTTGTAGGGCACAATACATCTGAAGCACTTCTTTATAGGTTAAATCCATCTTTAGACTCCTGCAATACCTTATATTGGCTTGAGGGGCAAAAATGCGAGCAGAGGGCTGATATACAGAAAGTCACATTTGAGAGGTAAGAATATTTTGAAAAACCGTTCTCTAACTTTCTTATCAGTGCAAGAGTAGTGAAATCTGCTGGATGTTTTTATTTGTATGGAGTTAACAGGCTTTTTTGTAAATGCTGTTTTAATTGAGGTCTTGAGTAGAAAGTCAATGGTGTGTATATACATATGTGTCTGCAGTCAGTTCTAATTTGCAAAGTAATGTGAAAATAGGTCAGCCACAGAGAGAAACGTTGGGAAATAGCTGTAGCTGAGAAGGAAGCTATTTGGAGGTTTGGGAACGGAAAATTTTGGTTTAAAGATGGTTAGTACAAAAGTTAAGGGTGGTAAGAGAAAGGGGGAACAGTTTGCCCTCTGGTGATAGCAGATGCTGCTTGTAGACAAGGAGGATTTGAAAAGTTTCTGGTAATTTAATTTTTGCTGGTTTTGTTTGGCATAGGACTCTTGGGTTTTTTGTTTGTTTTGGAAGACTCGATTAACTCTTGTTAGCAGTGCTCCAAGAGGGTCAGGAGCTGAGGGGATGTAGCTCCCTTAGATGTGCTCCTGTAATAGCAAAGTCTGACCAAATGTGCCTTTAGCCACAGCTCTGCCTTCAGGCCCCTGTTTCTTGGGTCTTGCTGTCACTTTGTTTTGACTTTTTTTCCCCCCATTTTCCATGAGGCAACGGGATGTGAACATAGTCTTTGAAGAGAGAAACCTAACTACAAAGTAAGGCTTAACAATATATCAATTCCTTCCTCCAGCCATCAGACTGGGGCAGAACCTGTTAATTGTCAGTAGCCCCGTGCATGTTTCCCAGCTAGTGGTTTTCTGTGATGTATAGGGTAGCTGCCCGTATCCCGACGAGCTTGACGTGGGTTGCACGTGTTTCATGTCAGGTACGTGCAAATGGGCGGCTTTGAGAAGGGGTAGATGCCAACTGACGCTGCAGCCTATTGATGATACCTGGTGTCTGTGTTGCTACACAACATGCAGGGCTCTGTGCTTTGCTTTCATGAATTTCATCACCTTGATACAAATTCATTTCTCTAAATTACAGAGATGTTGTTGAATTGTAATCGTCCTCTTTGATAAACACATCACTGAAGCTGAGATTTATCACATTTATTGTTTGCCTTTATTCAGTAGGCAAGTCACCTGTCAAAGAAGTAAATTAGACTGGTTTGATATTATTCATATTAAGACTCAGTTGATTGTTTCTTGTCCCTAGCTCTTCTCTAGCTGCTTGCAATTTGATTGTTAATGTTTTCTTCAAGTATTTTATGAGATACTAAAATGTTGAAGTAATTTATAATTGCCAGAGTCTGTATCTCCTCATCCATCCTTCTTTTAAAAGGTTGGATCTGTTCCTCTGTCCTATTTTTAGGGCCTATCCTGCCATTCGTGAGTTCATCAAAGATAGTTGCTCGTGGAGCAGAGATTACCATGACTTAATTTTTGAAGTATCTTAAGGAGGTATTTTGTCAATAGGTCCTGATATATTTATCTATTTTATATATTTAGATATATCCTGATATATCTAATAAATTTAAGTATTCTTTCAGTTATTTCTGACCATATTTTGGCTTATGTTCCCACACCTCACACTGCTAATTTTACTAATGTTAAACATCTGGTCAAGCCCCAGTTACCATCTCCCCGTTTCTGTGTATGTATTTGTGTAGCTTAAAGCAAGAAAGCATAGACCTCTGTTACACAGTCATCTTTGTCTTTTATTTGTGTTTTTACAAGGAATAGTTAGCTAAATTATACCTGATTGCAAATAGCATCTGTTTGATGTTGAAGCTCCATATTCTTTCTTCAGTCTCAAGATTTTCCCTTATTACAACTAATTTGGAGTTAGGAGTCTGGAGAGGAAGAGGAGGGGGAAATCTTGCCACTGATTTCCTATAATGAAGCAGTCTATTAACATTCTCCAAAAATTATCATTAATTAAACAAAAAGCTCATCTAACACTAGGAACAGGAATATTTCTGTACCATCAAAAAACACTGAGTGGGAAATATCATTATGATTCCACTTTACAAAGTCTCTCTCCTCTGCCAGGCTCTAACCCTGTGAGAGAAGTGAGAGAGCAAGTGAGCTGTGCGTTGGGGTTGTGGATTAATAGTTGAAGTTCACTCGTGTGGAAATAAAGCAGATTTTACTGTGACTAGAATCTGTCATTAAAAAGCCATTATTGGAACCGACCGGCACAATTCCTGCTCTTTCATTACTAATGACAAAACAATCTGTTCTTTAAAAAACAACAAACCCTATATTTTCTTTCAGAGAATGGTGCAGGAGACTTACCAGAACAGAAACCGGGTGAGGAGAGGCAGTTGAAAGATTTATTGATCAATAAACCAGACAATTACAGCTTGTTTATAAAAGGAAAAAAAAGAACCCAAACCTCGGGCCTTCAAGCAACACTGAGGGTCTAATAATGATAACTCTGGCATCCAGCTTGAAACGATAAAAGTCAATAGGAAGATATAGGATTTCAATAAAATTATGACACTAGATAAACTTTACCCCAGGAACAAATTTTCCCTGGGTGTGTGACTGACTTCAGTTAGATTTGTAACTTTAATTTCTTTCTTATTGATTTTTCTTTTCTTCAACTAATTAGAAAGTCTGTGGTGAATTGTGCGCATGTATGTTTGAGGAGGGGCTAACGAGCATCAACAGGAATAGGGCCTGAGTTTGTATGTATGTATATAAGGTCAGATGGCTTTTTTTTTTTTTGGCTATATTTTACTCTTCAGTTGCTTCCAACACACAGCTGGGAGTCACGTACTCCTCAGTATGCATATATTTGAAGCTGTGGGCTGCCCTTGGAGTCGTGCAGTAGCACTGCGTCAGTGACATGGGGGTTGTTGGTAGGGATGATGATGATGATGGTGCTTAAGTGAACAGTTCTCAGGTCTTTCCCTAAAATTAACCCCAAAGTCCTAGAGGAGCCCACTTGTTTTATTGCTGTTTCTAAACCACTCTGGTAACCCTCTGATGTGTGAATGCTGGAGAAAGAAACTTTCCCTTAGCTTTGAGCTACTTGCCAGCCAGGTCAAATTTTGGCTTTTCATAGAGGGAATAGAGGAGCTGGTGGGAGGACTGGAGAGAAGCTTGATCTTAGGGATGGCATTTTACAAAGGTGCCATCCTGTAGCAGATTTTCATGAGATTAGCTCTAGTTTGTGGTTAAGACTATAAAACATGTTTTCTTTTTAGTTACTTATGCAATAGTAGGAGGCATATTCTTTTGGTGAATTGGCTGTTGCTGGCAGAAGGAAGGGAAACTGTTCAACCTTTGAAAAAATCACTATCCTTCCTCTTTTTCAAACTTGCATCTCCTCAAACACAGCTGCAAGCTGCAGCACCAGAGTTTGCTGTGGGGCATTAATTTCCTAGGTTTATAATGAACATCGAAACCAATTATTCTGCTTTTAGGGCATGTTTAGAGTAAGCTGCATTTCTGTTCTGGTGTTGATTTGAAACTGGTCAAGGTAAAGAGCACCTGGAAGTGTGTCAGTGTAAGGTCCATGGTGAGTCAGCAGAGATGCCCTGTGCTGGGTAAATTTTGGAAATTCCCAGARGAACCGCTTTTTAGTAATTCTAATGAATACTCTCCTGAGAGAAAGCAGGAAAGCAGAGGTGTTGGAAAAAAGGTTAGAAAGGGCATCTGAAAGTCCCTGGGGAGGTTTTTGATGGGGCTTGGGGAATATCGTGTCGCGTGGGATGAGGAGATATTGCAGCAATTACTAAATTAGGATTACATTTTAGAGAATCTTTTTAGACAGAGGACTTCTCAACAAGAACTTCTGTTTCCTGCCAAACTAACAAGACCTTTAGGAGGGAGGGAAAAGCTTTCAGTAAGTGCTCTTGATGGGGAGAAATTTAAAAAATGGAGCTGGGGACTACTTGTTGGAAGCTGAGAATTGATTTCATTACAGTATTAATATTTAGAAATAATTAAAGAGGAAAACTAAACTCCAGGATCAAGTGTTTAATTGTACCACCCTGTATTTCAGCTTTTCAGCACCTTCTTTTCCAATACAGTTTGTGCTGTGTTTACTGCGTGTGTTTCTTCTTGAGAAGTTTACTCTTCCTTTAAGAGAAAGGCTTTGAAGGGCAAGGTCTGTAGTTGAATTTAGGGGAAAGACAGCCTGTAGGGGTGTCCTGCTCCCATGCAGTTTTCCCATCCTAACATGAAAGCAGAAGTTTGTCCTCCTTGCAGGTGAACAGCTTGGGGAACTGCTAGGATCTTGCTGGGGATGACTCGAATGACCTAATACTCAGCAGTTAATTGGAAGCCAAGTGTGATGGGAATTGCCGGGGGTCCTGTTTGCTGTTGAAAAAATGCTAAGGATTTTGGGACCGCCCTGCTGTAATGGAAAGTACATTGCAGTGTTAAATTATCACATCGATGAAAGATGCTTAGTAGAAAATTAGCGTAGCGGAGCAGCCAGGAGTACCGAGAGAGAGAGAGGATGCTGTAATTGCATATCTAATTGCAACAACATGCAAGGATCAAACCAATACCTTCGCTAAACGCTGTCATTACGTTCTCTTCTGTGCTCTAGTCAATGATTCTGCAATAAATGGGGAATGAAAGTCATCTCCTGAGCAAAAGCAGTTTGCCTTATGGAGAGTGCACTGGGCAGACTGGGTGATGTGTGTGTATGTTGGAGGGGGAGGAGGAGGATGGAGTGATCCTGAACTGCTGCCTTTCTGCTAAACAAGTTCATTACAAGGCAGGTGTGSTGTGGCTGGGTTTGGGTTTTCTTCTTCTGCAGTAACATGGAAGTATTTCCTTTCACACGTCTCAGATGAATAATTCTTTCTAAACTATGGCAAAACTGTTCTTTCCTTGGAAAAATATTTCTCTTCAGTCAGGCCTGAGCAAGGAGCTAGTAATAGCTTCCAGTACTATTTATGTTAAAACCTGTTGTTCTTTATTATTTTATTAACTCAGTTCCTGTAGCCTCAGGCTGTCCTTTGGTCTTGGGGTCCGTTTACCTGCTGACCAACCCAACCATCTTGGCTGACCTTTCAATCCGTGACATGCTCTGAACACACACTGTACCTCTGGCAGTGCCCCTCCTCTTATTTTCACACCTTGAATTTGGATCTTCCTTCCCTTCCCCACGTGTACACTTGCTATCCACGTTCAGTCTTTGACCTTCAGATTTTGAAGGAGGAGATAACCTTTGCACASAGGCTTGCTCAGCTGAGCAGTTAGCATCACCTTCACTCTCTGAAATACAGCCTTTTTCCTTTGGGGGTGGGGGGAAAAGGGCCTTTTTTTTTCTACCCTGGCAATTCCTGATTTCCCCAAGAGAGCAGGATCCCAGCGAAGTATTTCAGCATGGCCAAGCTGGGTTTATGAAGTGCTCCAGGTTCAGTGTASTGGCAGTGGCCTGGTCTGGATGTGAACTGCACAGCTATAAAGCTGAGTGATCTTTTAATAATATTTTGGATGTTTGTGGTGGCAGAATTCACATGAGAGAACTGGTTTGTCCAGAGCGCTTGTGCATTTCTGTAACAGGGYGAGGTAGCAAACTTCAGCAGTGAAGGGGAGGCAGCACTGTCAGATTTCCTCGGAGTTTTTGCTCCTTGGATTTATGCCAGGGGCCTGTGCTTCTTTGACCCTGTTCTGTAGCCTCACAAACATCAAGGTTCTTCCGTGCAGTCAAAAGATAAAACACTTCATCGGCTGGCTAATCCCTGTATGCATATTGTACTGTAAACAGTAATCTCCTTAAAACAYACCTGACTTTTTGAAATTTTCAGTCTTTTGTCCCCATTCTTCTTCTCCATCAATGCCTTGGAGGTAGGCGTTAGGTGCTATCTGAAGTTGGGAATGCATTAGGAAATACTTCAACCAGGGGCCCACACAAAGTTTTACCTTTAGCTTTCAGCCCAAGCTTTATACTTGGGAGCGTGAATGCTCTCGGAGGGGGGAGAGGGATCCTTCTTTTTGTCTTTCTCTGCAAATGCTTGGTTATAGTTGCCAGCAAAGAGCGAAGTGAGCCAAACACATTGTCTGTGACATATTAACCTCTGAAAAAATATTTATTATAAACACTGAGTGTTGCAGTGTTTAATGAGTTGTAAGTCACATACCACTTAAAGGATATTTGCTCTCAGCCACTTTGTTCGTTGTCAAATCTGTTTCATTTCTGTTGTGACAATTCTGTTTGTTCATTGCTGGAACTCTTTGGCAGGAAAAATGTCAAGTACTACACCGAATATTTTGCTGAAGAAACCCATTCAGCCATGTTGAATTAGAATAATGTCTCCAAAAAGAAGGCAGGCTCTGTTTTCAGTTGCCATCTGCTTGTTAGAGTGTATGCATGTTGCTTTCCTGCAAGAGATATGTAGTTTTATATACACAAGACAGTCTGACTTTTCAGTTTTCAGGGCAGCAACATTTATTTTATTAGAACTGTGTGTTCATCTGTGGCTTGATGCCGATGCGAAGACGATGAGTGTATGTCCATCAGAGTTTCTTTGCCGTGTAAAAGAACAATGGGCAAACATGTAGAATATTGTTCTGGGAACCCTCTTCTTGGAGTGAGGTCAGGGGCTTTATCCCTAAAGGTGGTTTCTGTTCTTCCTGACAGGAGCGTGATGGGATGCGAGCAATTCTGGAGTCGTACGACAGCGAGCTGACCCCTTCGGAGCACTCGCCCCAGCTGAACCGGCGTATGCGTGAGGCTGAGGAGATGGTGCAGAAGCTGCATGCTCATAACACCGAGCTGGAGGTAATAAAGAAGCATCATGCTCTAACCCCAGGGGTGAAGTAGTTGAGACTTTTAACATTGAATGACCTAGTGATGTGATCTGCTCTCATGGAAGACAGATTTGCAAAATTCAGACTTCGAAATTCCAGGATCAATAAGACCCACAAGTTATTATTCTGCACCTAAAGCTGGCAGAAGCCAAGAATAATCATCTTTGGGTGTGATGAGTCTGCTTTGTGTTAGGCATAGCTGTACCGCATGGCTGGAGTGACAACTAGTCCCTGCATGTTAAAGGCTTGTGTAAAGGGGTAATGAAATGTAGCAAGTGTGGTGTCTTCTCTGTGGTCTAGTCGAAGTGATTCACTATATTGCATGTGTAGCAAGGCTCTTCTGTACGCTCTGTAAGTGAGTGTGTGTTCATAAGAGCTTTACTCTAAGGGTTGAAGAAGTAAAGTATGTGTCTGCTGTTAATTCTTCACTTCTTGGCATTGGGCCTGAAAACCCCAGAATACCAGTAACTCTATTAAATACTTTTTACTAGGTTTTCTCTAAGAAAAAACATTCTTTCCAAAGATAGAAGTATTTCTTGAAGGAATTCTTATATTATTTTTAGTTCTCTTTTTGAAAATTTGTAATCTGAAATGTGACTGTAGTGAGGTGTTAACATGCCAAATAGTCCCCCTCTTCTCTGTTGTACTTTGTCATAGTGGAATGGGCTTTATGGTCATGAGCTGAAATATTTGGAATACGTCTGTGATCTTAAAGCTTGGCAGTTTTATTACATAGGCTTTACAATAGTCATAAGTATGTGGGTTTTCCTTTCTTCATGCCTAGCTCCATCATCATATAGATTTATAGATGCCATAATTCAAATGGGTAAAACTTGTAGAAATTGATGCTCCTTGGGTTCATGTTCAAGCCATAGAGTGGATTGTCCCACTGTGCACAAACCTCTTTGTTGCTTGTGGTGTCCTTAAAAATGCTCTTTTCTTGTGTTAGTAGGTGAGGACTTAAGTCAGGCAATACTGGCTCCAATGACCTTTAAAGCCTTAGCAAGCAGAGCAGCATAGTGTGGTATAGATCAGTATCATGGTATAGATCCACTTCATCCTGGTTTCTCAGAAAAGGAATTCTGCAAAGTTTTGGGCAAGTTTATAGAGAAGTTAGCTGGTAACATCAGATGAAAGGGAAATTTGCCTGAATTTGTCTGTCTCAGAATGTTTCTCTGTGTTGTCTTTTGATCACCATATTGCTTACCACCAGACAGAGCAGGATTAGACGATGCTGACATAAAGTGATAGGTGGCTATTTTATCGTGTTTTCTTAGTTGTTTCCAACAGTGGCCCTGGGTTGTTGGAGGGAGATTTCCCAAATTGTTTCACTGAATAGGTCAAATGTGCATGGTGTCTTTGGGCAATAGCAAATTAACTTCTTCAGGTGAAAGCATGGAAGAGTGTGGAAACCAATTGCTACACCCCTCTAATTATTTATAGAGAACAAAGTTTGTTTTCATGGATATGGATTAAGGGCTACCTGGAAAATTTCAGAAAGGAGCTGTGTTCTCTGGAGGTTTGTTTTGTGTGATGTCAACCTTTAAGCCTTTTGAAGACTTTGCTAGAAGCAGGATGCAAAGACCTGATATTCTCCTTGTAAAGTAAAATTTTACGCTTCACTTGATTGTGTTTGCCTTTCTGACAGCAGTGTTGACTGCTGAATCCCATCTATTTTGAAATTTTGGGGAAAAGTTTTTTGTTCTAGTAAAAATCTGAAAACTGGAAAGGGAAATTGAGGTACAGGCAAGACTCCTGGTGCCTCATCATCAGGAGCAGCAGCTGCCATCAACTGCCTGTAGATCAAAGAACTGGTCGATAGCAGCTATTAATAACTTCTAACGTAATGCTCTGCACCCTCCCAGCTCTGCTGAGCCTCTGTACAAATTTTAGAAATGTTGACACCTGCATGACTCATCTCACAAACAGGGGAGACTGCAGGAATGAGGCACCTTGGAGCCTCAGTTGGCTCTGAGATGTGGGAGAAACAGTGTCTGATGGGGAGGGCTGGGAAGGAAAGGAAAAAGGGAACTTCAACACATTTAAGTTAGTATGGCAGAAGGGTCGGGGCATGCTGGGAGCCCCTGGTGTGGATGGGCTTGGGAGGGCAGTACGCAACCAGCTTGTAGAGTAGCACAGAAGAATGAGAAGAGCCTGTCTGTGAGCATCATGCATGTGGCAGCAAAGCAACAACATGCACAACTAGTCTGATGAGATCCAGGTAAGGTCTGGGGAGGCTGCAAAGAGAGAGAGTGATGGATCTGAGCTGAAAAGGCCAGGCTGACACTATTACTTTTTGCTAGGCTAAGTTGGTTAAAGAGTGGAAAACAATTAAGATGACTAGTTAACCACTGCAGGTACCCACAGTTATGCCCACAGAGGAGTGCTTCTGGTAGCTCAGCGTACACTGGGAACGCTGTATGGTCACTGCAGGAGCAGTCCCTGCTGGGGAGGTATCACTGCAGGTATTGCTGTGGTCCAAGAGCATCTTGAGTTTAAAAAAGCGCTTGTAGCCTCTAAGGCAAATGCATCCTCTTGCATTACATTTTGTAGCTTCTACCTTTCAGCTTTGTTCATAAACCTTAAAATTCACACCATGCACCATGTCTCTCCTCCCTGACTTCTTTTATCACAGTTTGTTTTTCTTTTTTTTTTTTTTTTTKYTWSCKAGTACTTAATTTACCGAAATCTCTTTTTGTGCTGCCTAGCAGAGGGCCCTTTGATACTTTTTTTTGCCTTGTTTCTTCTGGCTGCCCTAATCTGTTACCAGCAGCCCCACCTCTGAACAAACCATAGAGGGGAAAAAGCGATGTTCTTAACAGGGATTTTTCTTTACTCTAAAAATGGAGATTTTCCCATCCATTCCAGCAGCAGCTCTGTGTGAGGCAGGAAGCTCTCTGGTGAAGGCGGAGTGATAGTGATAGCGCCGCAGGAAGGAGAAGGAAGCCATGTGGGACTAGGAAGATTTTGGGCTGAGGCAACAGCTTTTAACTCATTAGAGAGATGAGTCTCTGATAAGTCCTTTGCTTGATGTATAAATGGAGGTGGGAAGCTGTTTAAAAAGAACACAGGGAATGAGAGAGGAGTGTGTAAGCCCTGGAGGGCTGCATGTGAATAGTTTATTAATGTATGCTGGGAGGATGGAGTTAGGTGATACACTGAGTCRTGCCTAACTCCCTCGTTCCCTGGCCCTTGCTGGGCAGGACAGCTGCTGGGAGCGCTGCTGTGTCAGCATTGCAGACATCGCCTGGATTACAGGCACCTTCCCAGAAACTGAAATACAGGAGGATGCTTTGATCCCACATCACTTCAGACATGCAGTGTCGCTGCATAAGAACTAGTCCTATCAGAGCCTGATGGGGCAGAGGACTGGAAGACAAAGAAAGGCTGATGGGAAACTTTTTAAATCCCCTTCATTGATGACTGATGAGAAAAGCTGGATCTCTAATGCATGGACATGCAAACACGTAGTCTGTTCTGGGACTGAAAATGATTGCTTTATCCTCCCCAGGACTGCTTGCCCCCAGCCCGACCCCCTACTCCACAATGCTGATCTGGCTGGAGAGGTTCAAGAAAGCACTTTACGGAGTATTGAATGTGAAGCAGGGGGGAGATGCAAAGAAAAATGCCATCTGAAATGGTGGCTGGAAAAGCAAGTAGGCTGTGTCAGCCTATTTCACATGGTTAATGAAGTGTCACTCACCATCCTTTAGAAAGTGTGTTTTGGAACTGAAGAGGGAATGAGTTTGTCCCTGGCCAGCCTGCTATAAATACTTAAAATAAACAGAATTGTAGCCTTATTTATATCACGGCATAAATTTTTGTTTTGATACTGGTGATATTAACAGTTTTCTTGCCAATCTTGGTTAACTTTTACTACCTTACTTAACTTTTACTACCATAGCTCCCATTACTTCTAATTTCAAGGTAAATATGACAAAACAAGAAGCTTCTGTGCATGCAGCAGCTACTGTGAAAAAGCTCTGATGTGGAGTTTAGTGTTTGAAAAGTTAAATCCAGCTGCACRGAAGAGAAATCATCATAAATATAACTCCATTAATAGCAATTTTATTACAACACACTTGGCTCCGTATGAAACTTTAATGAAGAGAGATTTGCAAGACTCATGCTGACACCTTCAATGGTCTCCAGCATTTTTTACATTGAGAGATTTACACTGTCTGTGAGCACCATATGTACTCTAATCAGTTAATTATGAGTCTGACAGTTTCAGCACATGAAATGCCATATGTTCTGTGTTTTAGTTCCACCACGGGCATTAATGGTGACCTCAAAACTCATTGACCAATATTGTCACCTTATCTGCACCTGATAACTGCAGTGCATCTGCTGGCAGTGAAAATTGGGCATTGCTGATTCTTGTCGTGTTAGTCACAAATCTGCTYCTTGCAAAGGGAGTTACTTAGCAGTCACCCCGGTGTTTAAAGTACTTAAAATTTACGTGTGGATGCAATAAAATGTTTATTTGAGCAGTTAACCGTTCCTCCTTGTCTCTCACCCAGCTTCTCCCCATCAGTGCTTTTCCACTTTTTTACCTTCTGTTTTTTTGTCTCTTTGATCCACACTTTATGTTTATCTTGCTTTATCCTTCCTCTGCTGAATTTCCTTTCCCCCTCAAAGGTAAATTGCTTCTTTACATAGCAGAAGGGGTTTCTGTGACTATGGGAACTTTACAGAGAAATTTCCTCCATCTGTGCAAGGTACAGAAGAGTTTGTTTTAATTTTCAGATTTCTCTCTGCCTGCTTTCTCTACCTCTCTGCTGTCATCCAACCTTTGTGCACTGTTTTTTCTCAGTGACAACTGTAAGAAGCAGTGAGAAGATTACTCTGCTCGCTTCAGATGTCCATAAGGAGCAAATCCAAGTCACTAGAGCTTTCCTGCCACTCAGAATGGCATATGTTTCACTTGCTCAGACTTCTACTGTCATTGTAGCATCTTATCTGTGACTCATGTGGGAGAAAACAGGCGCTCTCTGGAGATGATGCTAATGTGCTCCATGCATCAGCTACCACTGATTGCTGAAGCAGTCACAGGGCTGGACATCATCTTCTGACAAAGCAAATACCTTGTCGGAATAGCATTTTGAACCTGAACGCTTTGGCATCTCTTGGCAGACTCAAGCCTTCCCGAGAACCACTGCGGTCCTTTGCGTTTCTTTTCTTTTCTAGAGGAGAGTAGGTCAGGCTGGCCGTCCTGCAAAATGGATTATCTTGGGTTCTCTCTTCTTTCACACATTTCATCTTCCTTCAGAGTCAAGTGACTGGGTCAAGTCAGGGTGTCATTAGTTTCTTCCCCTCCCTTTTACACCTGCCAGTGGCTGTGTTTTAGGAGAGCACCTTGCAAATAACCGTTACATAAATGAGGAAGTCAAGTCATGGAGGGGCTTAATGATTTGTTAAAGGTGACAGTCCCTGCTCTGTGGAAGAAGAGTGCCTCTTAAAACTGGTTGATGCTGCAGCAGAGCCTGTCTCTGCGTATCTGAGACTTTTTGTTTGGTCGAACTAGATTTTAAAACTCAATTACTATTAATTTTTTTAGGAGGTTCCTCAYTTTGGATCTGTCCTGAAAGTTAGTAATTGATCAGGAGAAGCAGTCCATGGCACTGCCCTATACCAGAGATATTCTGCACAAACCAGCATTGTTTTCACTACAGGTAGATTTTTACAGCTATTTTTAGTGTGTGGATGCTCTGACAGTTTAAGAATGGCTTTAACTCAGCAGTTCCTAGGGACCACAAACCTCCATCATTCTTAAGAAGTGAGAATGTCTGGGCACAACTTGCATAGAGTAAATTAAATCATTAACTAAGACAATGTCTGTACCTTTAGCCTAYGATAAGCTGCTTTATAGACAAGCCCCCAGAAAAATGACCAGTTGCAGAACAACGAGCAGCCATAAGGACCCTTTTGTCGCTCTTGGCTGCATATTGAAGTAGGCTATTGAAGTGCATGGGACAGAAAAGCATTTTCCAGCTCTGCTGCCTTCTTGTGCTTCGAGTGCAGTAAGAACAAGGGGAGACATTGTAATTTCTTGTCACCTCTTGCTGAAAGTCATGCTCCTGATGTAGACGTAGTCTGTGGCACTCTGCCCCCAGTTCTCTTACTGACTAGATCATGTCTTGACTCTCTCTAAACTTAAAAATTTCTAGTAATGATAAATATAAATTATCACCTGTGTTAGCAATGCAGGGAGTTTAGGATGGACTCCTGCAACCTCCGCTGTCTGAAGTGTTTCAGTCTGCAGGAAGCACACCTAGCCTAGGTAAGACCGTGCTAATRTCGTCAACCTGCTGTCTAGGTGTGATGCTCAGAGGACGTGGGAATGCTCCTGTTCTCGGCCTCTGAAGGATCTCACTTCAGCCCCAAGGAGATTGATAGATGCCAGCCACAAAAAGATTTCTCCCTCCCCCCGCCAACCTGTGCTCCCCTAAAAATGCTCTTGGTACGAACAAATCCTCCTGTAGCCCCTTCCAGTGATGTTATGAATAACCAAGCACGAACGAGGCTTGCCCTAGGGAATTGGATTAGCTTCAAATGTACCTGGCTATAGGAGACAAGAGAAACAGATGAACTGGGTCTAAATTCCTACAGAAGATTTAAAATTGGGTTCTTTCTTAGTGATGTTTTGGAAAGAGAAGATAACTGATGTGCAGTTATGAGTCATATTTACCACAATAGAACAGGGGAGAGCGTTTCATACGGTGTTGAGAGCTTTAAAACGCTTTACACTGGAGAGCTTGCATGCCTGTGCTTAGAGATACAGGCTTTGCAATTAGATGTCTTTAGGTGGAGGAGGAAGCAAGAATCCATTTGGAGTGGGAGCAGTGGCCCCATCCCTGGCAAATGGCAGTGGACAAAGACRTCGCGTAAAAGAGCTGCTTTGGTGCAATATGGTGTGTATCACCTCCTGCTGCGAGTGTGCAGCTTTGGGAGCAGAGGGCTGAAATTGGGATGCAAGTAGCGCAGTGATAACATGTCTCTTCCCTCACAGGTGGAAGACAGAAGGAAAAAGGCAAATTAAGCATCTTTGGGGAATGGGGTTAGGAACGGGTAGCTGCTAGCTTTTCAAAGGGAAGGCTTTGAAAATGTAGAAATATGTTCTTAYGTTTTATGTCAGTCTCCATCACTTGCTGTTGCAAGCCAGGCAATGTGGAGGGAAGGGTTGGGAGTCAGTAGGGAGGCTGCTGGGCAGGTTCCTCCAGTGCTTGCACCACTTTCCAGTGTTGCTTTCACAATTACAGAATTGATTTTTTTTGGAATGTTAGAGAAACATTCAACAAATAAGACAAACTGCATTCTGCATTTAATTCAGAGATTTAACCTCTTTGAATCTTTTTTCCAAGCTGGAAAGCATGGTGATTTTATGTACCGCTGGTCTCATCCATGTGGACTGTGCAGCTACAGCCCATGTCACTGCTGTGCCACATGTCTGGTAGCAGGGTTTGTCTTTGGGGGTACTCGAGTGATCCTTGGACGGGAACGATCAAAGCTTCCCAACAGCTTCCAGGCTATGTGGTCTCTCTCAGGAGCAGGGTGACGGGATCCCGTTGGAGGCAATGCCACATCCTCTGGAGCACTTCCAGCCCAAAGTTGCCTGAAGTGTGTGGTACGTGTTCACGTGGCTCACTGCCCAAAAAATGTTTTGGTGCCTGGCTCATTAGGGACAGGAAAATTGGCCAGTCCCGGCCAATTTGTCTCCAAACTAAGAACCAGGTTTGTTTCTGTTAGATTTCCCAGAGGTGCTGTCTGGGCAGCACATCTCATCTTTTTTGAACTATATTGGTGATTCAGGCTTCAATGCTAGCACAGACGTAAGGTTGATGTTAAATGTCTCCTAATTATTAGAACTACTACTTAGGAACATTCTCACATTGATGAAAGCTTTAACAGCTTGTGGAAACCAAGCAATTCCAGGGGAGAAAGGGGGTAAATATCTTGTGAAAAAAGTAAAAGCTAAGATTGCACATTGGGATAATGTTTTATATGGAAAATGCCACGGAAATTTTAGCTATTCCCTAACTCTGCGTTGTATTAACGACATTAAATAGTGCTTGTCTGGGCGTCTTAAGAGATGTTCTGAGCTTGTTGAGATTTGTTGATTTTTATAATGATTGGATTTGAATTCTGTGATTTGTAGAGCTTCATTTCAGAATAATTACATAATCTCTGCATAATTTAAGATTTAAAGTATGTGTTTGTAAGTGTTTTTGTGTCATCTTTTAATTCATGATGATGGTCTCCTGTAAGAAAGAGGGATTAATATTTTTAATTATTATTTTCTATTTAAAAACATGCTGTAAAGATTCCAAAGATTTCCTGYAGGGCCTCCACGCAGGCTTGTTACATGGTTCAACACATTTCTGCCCGCTGTGTTTCTATGGGCTCCAGCTACAGAGTTTTGTTGAAATCCTGTTACCAAATAGTTATAATATATAAACAGAAAAAGTGCTTTGAGAAAACATCAACACAAGCTTGTTCCCATGCTCTTGTGGATCCTAACACTTCTGCTCTTTGCAGTTTGCAAGAATTGTAAGATCCACTTTAATATGCTTAATACTTTGGTTATTGTGGCAATTAGAACAACAGTAGTTGCTGTCTTGGTTTTCTTTTTGAAGCCCATTGATTCTTTCTTATTTTGGCCTTAATTACCAGTAGAAGGGGTGTTTCTTCAGGGAACTAATTAGTCTAAAATGCCTGGTCCAGCATAGYGCTTGAGCACAGTTAGTTGAATGGTGCCCAATGCAAAAGCCGATTGCAATTGTTTTATTTCAGAACATACATAATTATTTACCTTTAATACTTTCTTCTCCATAGTTACAAGTTGCATTTGCTCCTGTATGTTCTCCCTGACTTCCTCTATGGACTGGTTTGTCCATAGGCTGCAGCTTCTCCATTTCTTCACTCTGGTTTTATATTAAGGTCATGAATTAGGGTACAGCACCATTGCAAGTTGTAACTTGAACAGAATTTAAAGGAAGGTGGCTGGAATTCTCTCTTTATTTTTCTCTTTTTCTTTTTCACTTAAATGTGACTAGCTTCCTAATATTTGGAAAAGGCTGGGAACAGAATAAGTGAAAAAGCCAGCTGATAGCGGTTTTCACCAAGCTGTGAATGAAAACTAAGCTGTTGATATAGATCTCCTCTGTTCAGGGGTGGCCCAAGTAAATTGTAAGGAACAATTCTGTTTTCTCAGAGGCTTTGCAATTTATCTATTTGCTTTAATCAGTGTTTATGTCAAATGTGCTTTGATTGTGCTAAAAGCTTTTCAGCAAAACGAACTGGAAGTCCTAAGTTTTGGAAAAAGCCACAGTCTTCCTGTAATGCAAGTTGTAACATTTTTCTTTTGAATTTTATTTATGCTGTTTAATAAAACAGGCAGTACTACTGTACAATACGTGTGCCATGAATCCAACTGTGGTGACAGTAACATAGGTATGAAATGCATGGCACATCGATTTGACATATTGAACTGATTTATGTTTTCAATTTGTTTAAACGGCTGTAATGGCTATAGCTTTGACAGATGTACACTCAAATTTCAGTTCTATTCAAGACCACATTAAAAACGGAACTGGTGTCTGGTTTAAAGCATTGATTTTTATCATTCTGTGTTCTCTTGCCTGCATTCTACGTGTCAGACTTGCAAACATGAGTTCTTGTAACATCAACTTTACTTCCTTTTGGAAAATTGTAGAAACAGCTCATTTTCCATTGGAAAGCTGATTCTTGGAAGAGTTGCTAAGCCTAAATATTTTTAATTTTTAAAGGAAGTCAACAAGAAGCTTGAAAGATTATATGTTACACTATTATTGGTGTATAAAAACCCAATGATATATTCAGTAGCTATGAACGTGAACAGAGTAATTATTTTGTAGAGATTATTTTAAGTAGAATATCTTGTGTAATGGGAGAGTTTTTTGAGGCTTCTTTGTGTAAAGACTGCCACCGTACATTRTTTATGTACACAAAAAAATGATGAATGTCAGTATTAATTTATGGGAGTATCTCTTGAGAGCTCACAAACTCTGAATTTTTCTTAAAGTCAAGGCTGTGCAATACAGTTGGGAACTGGCCTAATGGTAGAGACCATAAACCAATGATCTTTGCTTTATGTGGTACGTATTATTGCTAAGCTAGTTGTTACCAACACTGCCTTTGGCAATTATATTCTGACTACTCTTAATTTTATTGCCAGTTCATACAGATGCAGTGTACTTCGCTTTCTAATCATCTGGTTTATTCCCTTTTACAAGAGGTGTCGTGGTTTAACCCCAGCCAGCAACCAAGCCCCACCCAGCCGCTCGCYCACTCCCCCCCGGTGGGATGAGGGAGAGAATCAGAAGAGTAAAAGTGAGAGAACTCGTGGGTTGAGATAAAGACAGTTTAACAGGGAAAGCAAAAGCCGCGCACGCAAGCAAAGCAAAACAAGGAATTCATTCCCTAGTCCCCATTGGCAGGCAGGTGTTCAGCCATCTCCAGGAAAGCAGGGCTCCATCACGCGTAACGGTTACTTGGGAAGACAATCGCCATCACTCTGAACGTTCCCTCCTTCCTTCTCCTTCCCCCAGCTTTACATGCTGAGCATGACGCCATATGGTATGGAATATCCCTTGGGTCAGTTGGGGTCAGCTGTCCCAGCTGTGTCCCCTCCCAGCTCCTTGTGCACCTGGCAGAGCATGGGAAGCTGAAAAGTCCTTGGCTAGTGTAAACACTACCTAGCAACCACTAAAATATCTGTGTGTTATCAACATTATTCTCATACTAAATCCAAAACATAGCACTATGCCAGCTACTGTGAAGAAAATTAACTCTATCCCAGCTGAAACCAGGACAAGAGGTCATTTCATTAGTGGAAAATGCAGCCTTAGGATAGATCAGTTCCCTGACCCAATTTCTCAAATATTCAGATAAAATGTGTGCTCCTTTGACCTCCGTGGATCTAGCAAAATAAGGTTGCTGGTTTCTGAAGCATTCTGTGACCTTTTATATGAAGAAAGGTGTTACGGAGAGCTAGGAGCGATGTCTGCATGACTGTGGTGACAAACCCGTATTTCTCTAGGTGGGAACATTCAAGCAGTGGCTAAACCATGTTCGCTCATTTGCCTTCCATGCATGCGGGTATGAAAGGGCAAGAGCACCCGCTTGCAGACTGCTGCAAGGAGAACGCCTCCTTGTTCAAAGAGCCTCGCTGGAGGTACCTGGGGCTCTGACGCTGCCGTTCTTACTAGGTGGAGATTGCTCCGTCTGTGCTGTTTGCTCAAAGATCATCTGAGTGTACTTAATTGTATCTCAGCTGCAGCATGGCAGCACGCAGAGCTGTTGAAAAGAGAGAAGTTGTTAGCATTACGTATTTATTTAAAGTAGAGTTGCTCATTGCGCTTGGCAGAGGCTGCCTGGGGGCCTGTGATGAGCGCAGAACCACCTATGCAGATGTATGTAATTCCTGTGGATGTTTATAGCAGTATAAAGTACATGATTAGTTTTAAATTCTTTCAACATACATGATACCAAGCATATCCAAGCTTGTTTGAAAGTGTCAGTTAATTTTTTAAATTTATTATTACTACCAAAAAGCACAATGTAAATACATGTGTATACATACATATGCGTTCCTAGTGCATGTTCAGGAAAGCACATCTAAAGAACTCTAGATGACTGACTTTTTATGGTCTTAAAATAACATAGTGTCCCAGGCTAATTCTACAGGCTTTTTATTGCTTTGCTGTTTACGTATGTTTCTGAAGACAGTAGGTGACACTATCACAGCTATGTAGAGAAATGACATTTATCTTCACAGTGCAGCATGACCTTATCGTTCATAAGTGGCRTTTCCTCTCAAGATAACGAACACCTTTTTATTTAGGCCAGGCAAGACCCAAATTCATTGTATCTGATTTCTACAGCCCATCAACACTTCATGCATTACTGTAATTATTGTGGATATTCGTTTCTATTGCATTCCGCTTGCTCTTTGGATTCCACTTGTTGTTGTTTCTGAACAGCAAAGGGGATTGAGAGAGGGAAAAGGTCACGCTCGAGTCTTCGTGAACATCTGGGAGCTGCTGCATGGCACAAATATGGCCACTCCTACAACAAACGTACATTTTATATACCCTTCCTATATGGCCTCTTCACAAAGAGAGAGTCACCATTTTGGCACGTATCAGCCTAGGATGGATAAGCAAGCTGGTGTTGCCCTGAGGCAGCCACTTTTAGGCAAAGGTGAACCTTCGTAGCTGTTTATCTGCTTGGTTAAGAAGAAAGAAAATTTAAGCGTGAACAGAAGGTTAAAAAAAAAGTGTTCACAATTCTTACTTGCAAACATTTACAGAAGGGAGCTATCTGTCATGCTCCATGTTGCCTTACTCCAGCTGTATTGCTTGATTTAATTTTGCCTGCAGCATTAGCTGTGTGTGTACTCACCGCATCCCTTGTAGTGCCCATCCACCAGTAAGCCTGTACACGCCTCTGAAATAGAACTCCCAGCCGCAGAGCATCCCATGCTGTGCGATGGAGGAGCAATTCAATACATCTTGTACCTTTGTGGCGGGAGCTAATAACTGAGATTATCTTGGCATATGTTCTGACTTTTTTCCTTTCCTTGCCAAATGGAGATCTTTTATGTTTCTATAGCACGGCTTTGCTAGACAGGCATTCAGGTGCGAGGAAACTCAAAGGTTTCTAATGGGACCATCAAGCTGTTTCGCCTTTTGCCTTGTCAGTTTGCATTTGCTAGAGCGAGAAGTGATTGTAAGTTGCTGGATTGCTTTCCTGAAATGAGTTGCTCTTTGGTTCACTCTGAGAAGATAAACACTTGCATCTCAAAAATATCATCCTGTCTGGCATCTTTGTTGGCAAGTCTCAGCAGAAGGGCCAAGGAACGAATGGACCATGTCTAAGATAAAATTGCAGTGCTCCCTCTGGAGTTAATCCTTTCAGCCCAAAATTGAGAAGCACTGATGGGGCAATGTAAGGAAATACGCACTTCTGTTCCTTCTGCTCCGTCTATTTTACGGATAAACAAAGGACTTCAGCCCCAGATTGATTAATCCAGCATTTTGCCCTCACAGTAACTCTCCTGCAAGTTTTTACAATGAAAATTAAACTGATCGTTGGCAAACACAGCGTATGTCTTGTGCCTGTGCTATGCAAGGATGGTTTGTTTACTTGTTCTGTTTCTGCCAGTGCGGTTGGGGTTTTTTTACCCCTTGCATACCCTTTCCAAACCCTTTTTTGAGTAAGGGAAGACATTAACTGATGGAGTTTAAAAGTTTGAATTACAGGCCATTTTGGTAGCCTTCTCCTCCTCCCTACAGGAGAAAGCTGTAAATCTGTGCAGAGCTGGCATGGGATAAGCCTCCATCGCCACAGAGGAGAAGGTCTGAGGAGGTCCTGGGCTGCTCGCTGGCAAACTCCATGGGTCAGACAAGATCTGCCACGGAGTTGCAAGGAAGGACTTCACAGGAATAGTGAAGGACCTTAAAGCTAGTCAAACTCCTTGGAAAGAGAAACCAGAAGGTTTTCTGCTCCTTGGATTCTGAGAGCGCCTCCTTTGGGCTTGAAAGAAGGAGCATAGGATTCAGAGGAGTAATTACAAAGGATAATTAAGTTGGCTGCTTTGATGAACGCCGGAAAGCTGGAGACTGGGGATGTTGTGGGCAGTCAGACTAGCTGTGGGAGAGAGGAGGAGAGTGAGCAGCCAGGTTGGAACTACAGCTGTGAAATAAAAAATCCAGTTATTTTGAGAAATGGTTATTCAGTATTATAAAATGGATTTTATTAGAAATTTTCCTGCAAATGCTTTCCAGAAACTAGATCCTCTCTGGGAACGACTCAGATTCCCCCAGCTCTGTTGTTCATTGACATGAGTATTTTCACTTTTCTTATGATGTGGGTGGCTGCTTAACTTTAATAGTTTTGAGTCCACTCCTATTTTAGATGACTCTTACCACAAGACGGCTGCATGAACACTTCCAGTGCTTTACTTTAATGACTGCACTTAATAGTATGTTAAATCTGATATGTAGAAAAGACTAGAAATTAGTCCAAGATGGCCCACAGGAGCTTGAGTTTTCTGATAAGACTTTTATGATAACATAAAAGCCTTCTTCAAGTTATGGGTATGTGGGGATCTTCAGGGCATCCTCAGTCTTAAGTCACAAGCATGTTTTCCCTGTGTACTCATGGTTTAAATACCAGCTTCAGTTTGCCTASAGAAAGCAGTTCCATCATAACGTCGAGCCTGAGCGCTGTTTCTGAATGAACTGCACCAAAGTCAGCACCATGGTTGGGTGTCGTGTTTTGCATGTGACAGATGCTGCCTCTTTTACCTCTTTGTCTCTCTGTCCCTGCTTACCTCGAGTGTGGCACAGTTACTAACTGATGTCCTGACATAGCTGTGTGCCTTCTCCCATCCCTCGTCCATCAGTCCTCTGGAAAACTAGAGGCAAAAACATATTTGTGGACTTCATACATTTGAACATCTTCATGACTTTTTATCCCTCCTTCCCACACCCCATCATTTTCTGTTTCTTTATATTTTTACCACATTTCTTCTACCTTGTTAGCCACCTCCTTCCCAACAAATGAGTAAGCAGTAACAAGAGAAAACAACAAAAAAAAATCTTGCTGTTTCCTTCAAGTGCTTGCTTTGCATTTGTTGCCTATTTATAGATTATTCATTTAAGCTATGGTGGCAGTCAATTAGAAATGTGGTGAATCCTTCTTTCAAGAGTGTGCCAAGAGAGGATCTTTTTAGTTTGTTTGCTTTTTTATGATTTTTTGCTGGAGCCTCTACAGTGTGCTTAAATTCCACTGGGATTTGTTTATTTTGAATAAATACTCTAATAAAAGTAGACGAGTTTTGCTCCTCTTCAAGGAAGTTAGAGGAGCATGACCATAGTGCACAGGGATGTTTGATTTTATTTGAGGGTGGTAAAAAATGTATTTTACACAATTTTTTGTTTCCAGTTGGAGGATTTTTTACTTTTTCAGGGTAAGGACTGTCTTTGGATAGAGGTACTGTTAACCCCCCTTTTTTTTCCCCTACAATTTAAGGCAAATTCTGGCTCTAAATCCTATTCTGTTTGTAGTAGAAAACCGATGAGGTATAATATTATAACGGTAAATTGCGACTGCCTCTGTGGCATTGCAAAGGACACATGATCCTTGTGCTTTGGTTTCTCCTTTTGTTGAGCAGGGTTGGTGCTAATCATCTGCAGTGCCTCATGGGGCGTTGGAGAGGCGCAGGAAGTTTATACTGGCATATCCCAAACAGCGAGGCAGGAGTTGTGTGTGAGATACAAGTACATCACAGGTGAGATGTTGCATGAGACCTACATTAACAAACTCGGCTGGACTTTTGCTGGCTCCGTGGGACATGCTGAGGTGTGGAGCATTGCCAGGGTTTTTGAAGTGAAGCTTGTCTGTAAGGAGGCTGGAAACCACTGATTTATGCAATAACTGGAAATGTAAGTGCTAGCGTTCTCCTTCAAGGGTAGGAGCTCTTTGTTGTGGGTAGGTATGTGTTGGGAAAAGATACTTTGCAAATTTTTTTTAATGCCGCATATTACTGGTATGGACTAAGGTTGGTTTTGCTTTTCCAAAATAGATTTAGAAAGCAAATACTGGGTTCTCTGCATTTGCCAGAGCCGCTGCAAAATGGTTTTAGCAGCCAGTAGCTGTACTAGTTTGGGGGTTTGGGTTTTTTTTCCCTTTTTTGTCCCCCCCTTACTGCTCTGTTTTTATGCCATGATATCCTGGCAGGACAACCAGGACAAGGCAGAGTCATCTGGGGGGCTGATGCAGAGAACAGGTATGAAATTCCTGCTTGGCCTCAAGTGTGAATATACCTTCTGCGTCAAAGAGGAGAGTCTCTCTGCTAAACTTGCCTTGCTCACAGTGCTGTACAGACAATACAAGAAAATGAAGGTACAGGATGAAGGAGGAGAATTACCCTATTTGTTTTTTCATCTCGCCTCCCGTAATAGGACTTGATTCTTCGCTCTGGACCCTCCTAGGTCAGTCACGTTTAGAGCAGCCGTCGGCGCAGATCAGGTGYGCTAAGCACACTGTGACATTTGGAAATCCCTGTCTGGAAGGGGAATTGARCAATGAGCTTTTGCTAATTATAATAGCTATGTTTAAAATGTAACGTTTGCTTTACTGAGCAAAATCCAACTACACACCCAGACTAGAGACTGGAAATACTCTGGCAGTAGAGGAGACGGGTCCTCAGCAAATGCGTTCCCAGGGCGGAAGCAAGGGCAATACAGGCATTGCTTCATCAGAGCAAACATTGGACAATCTTGTCCAGGAGGTGAACGTTGTTACCTAGCAACTTCCAAGAGTGTTTCAAATTTGTTGGAGACCCTCTGAGGCTTAGGCATTTTACCCACTGTTCTGCTGGATGCCAAAAATATGCTGGCTGCAATTTCGTAAGCCAAGGCCAGTGCTGGCTTAAACCCCTCCCTGACCTTTA
Organism: Phoebastria nigripes; assembly: GCA_035582835.1. Lineage (NCBI taxonomy): Eukaryota > Metazoa > Chordata > Aves > Procellariiformes > Diomedeidae > Phoebastria > Phoebastria nigripes. The sequence continues at coordinate 2,262,451 of JAYKAV010001665.1, forward strand.
TTTGAGCTAGCACAACCTGTGCAGTAGTACAGAGAACCAGGACAAGAAACCAAACCAGATTAAATCAGAAGAAAAAAAAGTTTGATTTAAACATGGATCTTCACTTCCCTGATGGCGTTTGCCAGCTGGCTCACGACAGTTGCACTGGGAAGTGTGCTGACACGCCTGAGGGCTCCTGTTGGAAGTGTGTTTGTGTGGATAGCCGTGAGATATAGTTAGGGACGGGGCTCATAGCACAAGTATATCATTAAATACATCTTTTCTGAATTGTCACCACACACCACCAGCTGCCAAACAGCCTTGGGCAGCTTAGAGGAAGGTGCTACCATTGAGTACTCAGGGGTACTAAGGTCAGTATGAGTTGTTCAGTAGCCTTGTTTTAATAGTTAGAAAGGTTAACTAAAGCAACTGTGATATTAGGAGACTTGTATAAAAAGAAAACCACAGTTGTGCTGCTGTTTAGCTTCCAATATTCTTTGTTTCATCCAGCTACTGATCTTCTGGCTGGGGTCTAATCCATGCACAAAACCCTCTTCCTCACCACTGCTTCCATTTGGGGCAGAGGCTTTCCATCCATACCGCTTTTGTCTGAATGTCTATTCAGATTCTAACTCCCCTGAAAAGCTTCTTTTAATTCATAACCAAGTATTAGTGTTTCTCTCCAAAGATACTGGCCATCCACTCATGTCTTCAGAAGCATTGCCACCCTTAGGCTATAGGAGTGTAGAGACCTCTCCCTCTTGGCAAGCAAGAGTATTTTCCAGGTATTCCACTGTCAGCCCACTGAAAAGAAAATGTTGCTTTATGGTAGGTGGACTGACGATAGCTCTTTATACCTTTTAATTTAAAGTGACACACTCATATAAATCATTATAACAGTACTATATGCAAACACAGTGCCTGGATCCAGAGCAGTTATGAGATGACAGTGAATTGGGGTGAATACCTTTATTCTTGACTTTGAGAAGTGCAGTGACAATGAATCATTCTTAGTGATGAGATGCAGCAGTGCTGACTCATCGGGCTGAAATTAGAAGGGCTTTTTTAGGTAGAGATGTAATTCCACTATTTTTTTCTGATGAATGGATAAGAGTGAACATTTTTGTTGGCTAATTTACAGACTTCATCAACTATATATCGTTTCTTTCCCTCTAGCTATCAAACCTAGTTGGAGGCAACTGGCAGGGGGAGAACTTAGATCCAGGGAGGTGGTACTGGAAAAAATGCACAGGAAGGAGTGGCAGAAAAGTTCGCAATTTGGTAGAGATGCTGGGTGTCATATTGCCACCACTTTTAGTTTTTGAGATTCCCTCTTCCTGGGTTTGGTGAGTGCTAATGTTTGCTTTCATCAAGACAGGGGTTTTGGAGCCTGAACTCACTCTGCTGATAATCTAAAGGAGGGGGAAGAAAGAAGAAAAAAAAAAAAAAAAAAAAAATTTGGCTTTTGGGAATGTCCGCAGATGCTGTAAAACAACGGGGGGATTGCACCATTTCTTTGCCAGAATTGTTAATTTTTTGATAAACAGCTAGTTTTTGAGATTCCCTCTTCCTGGGTTTGGTGAGTGCTAATGTTTGCTTTCATCAAGACAGGGGTTTTGGAGCCTGAACTCACTCTGCTGATAATCTAAAGGAGGGGAAAGAAGGAAAAAAAAAAAAAAAAAAAAGTTGCTGGAGTTAAAATTTTGCCAGAAAATCAAACAAATGCACAAACATTTGCTCCCCCCTTCCCCAATCAACTTCGTTATTACATCTAATAGCAAGGGATTCTGTTCGTGTTAGCTACTGTGTCTTCTGCTTGTAGTCTCTAGYACTGCTTCCCAGTTCAAGATGGGTTAATACAACCTGAAGAAAACAACTGTGCTCACCGGATCCCAGAATTACTTATAGTACCTGTTTTCACATCACTTAAATAGTGATGAATAACCAGATTCCCAGAGGTGCTGCATTCGTTTCAGAATCTGGTGCTGGTATCCCTTCTTTTCAGCTTTAGAGATTTGATCACAGCGCAGTAAAATTAATTCTCTTTAGTGTCCTCCAAATGATTTGTATTCCTTTCCCTTTTTGCTATTTCCCTGTGGAATGGGCTGATACTTTCCTAATGTTTTTTAGTTGCACTAAATAATCTGTTTTACTCCTGGCAAGAGATTTACAGTCAACCCTCAATAGACAGATTTTATGCCAGGTTATCTTTCTGCTGTTGGGTTAAAAATTTTGCTAGGGGAGCTGCAAAAGAGAAGGGACTCCCTGCTACGACTGCACACTCAGCTGCTTTTCTGAGGTAGGAATATTTCTGTGCCCAGAAAGAGAATATTAGTGGCAGAGGCTTCTCTGATGGGTGTTCCGGTGATGGGGAATGACTCCTTTGGAGAGTCCATCAGCATCCGGCAGTCACTCGTGTGTGTCTGGGAGATGCTGTACTGGCCAACTGCTTAATGCTCGAAGCAATTGTCTTGGCAGAGTTTCATCAGTCAGGCTGCCCTTTGCTGTTGAGGAAGCAGCTGCAAACTCACATTTTTTGTTTGGCAATGTATTCTCTCCCCAGGGGCTGCAGCACCATTTGATTAGGATGGAGGGAAGGAGACCTATTGCAAAAGTATATTATTCCCAGCAGAGCTGTGCTAATCTTTTGGTCTCTGTGCTCCTTCTTAGCAAGGTGTTGATCAAAAACATCAAGGAAAAACAGGAGGAGAGAGGAGTCGCTTGGCTGTTGCCCCTCAATCTCGCCTCAACCTCAGCTCAGAGAGTAAAACAACAAATGCTTGCTCTTGTTTTGAGATGTTTTTGCAATCTAATGCTTTTTTGTCACATGAAAAATCTGGTAACACCTGAGCCCCTTATTTTCCTACCTACCTGCTTTCTTTGTTTCAGTCTGGCATAGGGCTGTCCAATCTCCAAGGACTCATCCTTTCCTGAATATAATGCTCTGCATTTTTCCATTTCCCAGTTTGCTTTAGTACTGTGTTCCTTACCTGACAGCATCTGCCTGGGAGATTATGCGAACAGTGTTGATGGAATAGATCTTGAGAAGTTCAGAATCTTTCTGCAAGTTTTACATTTTATTGCAGTTGTGAAGGTCACCTTTGCTTTGAGGATCAGGGATATTAGGTTACTGCCACCTCTGAACGTGGAGGTGCTCGAGTTCTGCACTTAATATGGTGCTTAATCCTTTTACTGCCCGAGTGGTGTGGCCCATCAGGTGCGTTTTGTGTCAATAGTGGCACCTTGTGCTCAGAGATTACCTTCGGTCAAAGATTTTTGGATGGTTTTACGGAGTAAGTATAATCTTTACCGTAGAGAGGGAGGGAAAAAAGGAGTTTCGGAGAGTTTAGTACTTTGGCACGGGTCTCTCAGCAGTTGTTAGGCAGAGTGGGAACAACAGCCAGGTCTCTGCTGCAGAACTATGCAGCTTATTTTAAGCTAGGTCAAGTGACTTGCCAGGAATAAGGATGTGGGCAATTTCTGCTTGAAATCCTATCTTCCTTGTATCAGTTGTTCCACAGTGACTTTGTTTACACCCCTTTCTTATAGCATAACCAGTGAGAATTCRGGGTGATTTCATTATAATAAGCTTACTGTCGAGAATTCTTGACATTACTAAGTGACTGTGTCTCTTAAAAGAGAAGAAGAGAGATTGGTCTGTCCTTGAGACTTAAGAGCAAGAGAAAGGTTTGGTTATTATCTCTTTGTCCAGTAAATCTTGATAGTGTGTTGACAGGAGCCTGTATCTTGCAGATGTTTTCCCTATATCTTCAGTAATTACAACTATGACTTCAGCAGTTTTTCAATTTGCAGTATCATTTTTTTGTTTAGCACCCAAGAGCCTTTGCTTTATTCATCCTTCATTCTGGTAACCAGCTGCTTTTTGTCTCTCACTTGGGGGCGGCATTTCCCTGCTGCACATCACATCCAGTAGAAAACTGGTTCTCGAAGTAGCAGCTCTTGCTTTTTTGATGAAAAACACCCTTCAGTACTCTGCACAGAGCAGTAGCCTTCAGTCCCTGGGTGTTGCAGTTTGCCGTGATGCCCAGGAGCACGAGTCCCTGGAGATGTGGGACATCTTGCTTACAGGCATTCTAGTTTCCTGTCTTTTGTGTCCTTGCTTGGGGTAAAATTAAGAAGGACTAAATTACATGGAAAACCACATAAGCTGTGGCCTGAGACCCATGCTTTTCATTGAGCCTATCCACATAATATAAAATATGTCAGTAAGTAATGGTCTCTGTTTTGCCTATTGCAGCTTTTTTGCAAGTTAGAGTCAATGTCGCTTCACTGTATATAAATTTCTGAAACACATTCAAAAGTTGTTGGGGTATTTTTCCCTTCACCTTTACATCAGACCGAGCCCCCCCTCCACCTCCAATCCAGCTCCTGTAAGATAACATGGTGGTTTTGATGTTTTTGAGAAAACACCAGAGTTTATTTGTAGCTGTTATTTCCCATGTTATAAAGGATATGCATTTGATTTTATAACCAGGAGAACTTTCTTGAAAACAGCAAAATTGAATCTGTAAAGCAGCAAGGAAATTATTTAGCAATGTCTGATACTAAACTGTCTTCCTGATTGTGATCTCAACTGATGCAATTTTGTGAAAGATCAGTAATTTCATCTACAAAGCATCAAAATATGTTAAATTAGAAATGACCATTTAACCCAGTGTAATTTTGTAGTGCACTTCAGAGATGCTAAAACAATACTGTACTGCTACCAATCTGCAGTAATGGTGTGCTAATGGATTGAAGGCGGAAGGTAGCATGGTATAAATGGATGTATAACTTTAAAGTATAAACAGGCAAATGCATGCATTAACTGTTGAAAGCTGAATCCCATGGGTGAGATTTCAGATTGAACACTAATGAAAATTTTATTTCAGTTCTCACAATATTTTAATATGCAGGATCACAGTATGCAAATAAACTGATGTCTAACTGCAAGTGGCTGATGAGTTACTTCTGTCTCAGTCTCTGCCACCCCCATATATAAGCTCTCAGTGGCTTTTGTGAAATCAAAGTTTTCCTCCTGTTTTCACTACAAGCCAGAATCTTATGAAAATATCTTTGTGTGCAAGATAATTAGTGACTGCAACCTTCTCTTCAAAGTGTTCTCATGATATTCCTCTATTGTTCCATGTAACTCATCAGCGTGGTGCATAGAGCTATATGTTTTTAAATTTATGATTGAATTGCAAGTGTTACAATCAGTGCTTTCCTTATCAGAATTGTCCTGGGAGTGCAGCCATGTTTTGGGGTTTCCTTCTGTATTTCAGCTGCAGCTTTGATGCGCACTGTATTTTCCTTGTSTCTCCTGAATCTGATAGAAAGAGGCGATGATGTGGATTTTTTTGCTTCTTCCCCAGCTTATGGCATCAGATAAGATATGCTGGCTTGGACCCTGTTATAGGTCACATCGCACTTTAGCCACATATTAAGGCCATCTAGATTGAGCCAAGAAGCTTCGTCTTATATCTTCTTTTGTAAGTGATTAGATAAATAAGTTACTGTGAAATTACCCTGTGAATGGGGGGCAGCCAGCACAAGGAAACTGAAATGATTTGGCATGTTAGAACATACAAGATTCCATATTTCTGTGATTGGAAACCAATATATCCTTGTAAATTTAAATTGTGTGTTAACTTTCTCAAAGAGGAGAGGCAAGAATTTATCTTAGAAGTTAATTAATTTGAAATAGCTATTAATTAACATCATACCTAAATTTGCCAATCATCACACTTGACTTGAATTTGCATACAACTGTTGCATGTAAAATACTGCTAAGGGTATCTTGGGCTTTGGTGTGCTGTAAAAATGCCATGTTTTGCAGCTGTGTAACAGCTCTGCCAGGCTGAACCTCCTCCTCTTCCCCTCCCATGCGGTGGTGCTGCCCTTCCAACAAGTGGCCTTCCTCCTGGGCACCTGCAGTTGGGATTTATAGCTGTGAAAGCCCAACCCTGGAATAGGCAGCTGTGTGTATTCCCAGGTATTTCACCCTGATGAGGAAGAATAAAAATGACTCTCTTTAATTTGAGGTAGTGAATGTGCTGCTTGTTTCTCTCCCTTGTAAAGTACCTACGTTGTATTAATGTGACTGTTAAGATAATCATGTTTTTTGATGAAAGCATAAGACTAAAATGATGTTTCCAAATGAAGGTTGTTTTGATTTATTCCCTGTATGCAGCACGCATAATTTTGCTTCCCTAACTCTTTGAAGCAAGCTTTAATTTTATGGCTTTGGCTGTTGCTGCTGCTCTGCTGTGCTGTACCTATGAGCTATTTAATGTGCAACGTCGAGGAGTAAATTAATGCAGGTCCACAAAGAGAGCACTTCGATTTGCTAATTGCTTGTAGAGTGGAGGGTATTGTTGTGTAGAGAAAGACTGTTCATTAGAGATTGAGTAGGTAATTTTTTCCTACAAGTGAGTCTCACATTTGGGCTGCTTGCCTATCGGTCAGGGCAGTCAGCTCACGTTCAGCCCCCGGAGAAGAGCGTGGGGCTGTTGGTGCAATCGGTGTTAACACCTGCCTTGTAACCACCAGATTGCTTTAGTTTCATTCATTAAACACTCCCTGACCAGCCTCCTCCAGTGTTGTCAGTGAAGGCTGACTTTTGGAAGGTATAGAAGACGAATTATTGATGCAGGGCAGCAAGCTAAACAATTCAGAAATGTCTCCTTAGGAGCTGAATCGGTTCCTCTCCCTGGAAACCGTTCCTGCTCCTCTTTCAACCCTGAGCTGCTGTATCCCGGCGAGGCTGGAGCACAGGTTATCTTTCCTTTCCTGCCGCTCTCTTTTGAGGGTGACAGTAGCGTTGACAGTAGATTAGACTGTGTTGTCATGTAAGATGAATGTTTTGAATTGACAAACCCTTTTTTTGGAGGCTTAAAGTAATTGACTGAATATTTGAGAGGATTTTTTTTTTCTGCTTATGCTACTTGATTTTCTTTTACCTGGTTGTGCTGCCTTCAGTGGGCAAATTGGACTTTACATGTATTTGTATATCTGATTCTTAAACTCAATATCTGTTTATTTATCAGATTTCTTAGTGCTTGAGCTCGGTGATCTGTAGGAATTTAACATGTGTATTAAGTAATGAGAATTTCCTTGGAGCTTTAAGTTAACTTTTATTCAGAGGCTGAAAATTCAACATGCAAATCTTTCCTACCAAGAGATTCCTGACACACCAGGTGAATGTGATCAGTTGAAAAGCCTGTAAAACAAAGCTGAGCTACATACATGTAGGACATTGCTTTTCCCAGCGCAAAACTCAGAGATGGGGCTGGCAAACTGCTCCAGCATCTGCTGCAGATAGCCCTCCCATTCCTGCTGGTGCAGAGGTCAAGGACTCTTCCCACCCTAAATGGCTCAGGTTCATTGCTCATGCTTTTGTTGGCTGCAAGTGGCCAGAGATGACTGAACTGAGAAATCCGACAGTTCATTCCTGAAAAGGTAAATTCTAAGAAACGATATAACACTATTTCTTTCAGGTCTTTCCCAGCAAACGCCCGAAGCGGGGCTGGGTGCGGGGGCTCAGCACGCTGTCAGGCACCCTTCCAGGGCCCTCTGCGGCTCCCTCCTTCCACGGCTGTGGTGGCTGGCAGCTCCTCCGAAGCACTCTGATTAAGTGAGATGTGGGGATAAGTTCAGAGACTAATTTCTTCTTCATAATTAAAAATGTGTGCATCTGTCATGCTGCTGGTGATTAGGTTGTATTTTCTTGTGGCCTAGAAGGAATATGGCAGTGAATCACTTTGCAAGCAGCTGTCCTCTAACARCTGAGCTAGGTTCAATATTTGATTTAAGCTAATAAAAAGTCTGGGGTAGGGCTAATGTTTACAAACTGGATGTGATAAAGCATTCAGATCATCTGTTTCGCAGCCAGGCGAGAGCAGGCACAGGGGACCCCACCAAAAGTTTGGGCTTTGCCTTGTTCTTCTGTGCCTGCCTGCATACATGGGCACGGGCTGGGAGCGGGCAGTCGGGAGGGTCCCCGCTCCGGTCTGCGCACGCACTGGACAGCATCATCTGGGCTGGAAAAGCCTCCTTGTTTCCAGCCATATCATTGTAACAGCTCTCAATGCATTAAATATGTCCTTTTTGCTCTTCTGTAAGAGTTGTAGTCAAACCATACGTTTAAAAATCTTTTAATCTTCATAAATCATTTCTTCCAGCAATCTGGTAAGTTTAGTTGCTGTTCTCTGAATTCCCACTAGTTAGCTACTCTTTCCCTTTGGGATGAGCTGCCTAGAAATAAATGCAATGAAGAAAACCTACTTTGTGATGTAATTCTTATCCACTTGCTTCTCCAAATCATATTGATCTGCCATTATCATGCAGCTGTTTTGGACTTGCCATCCAGGTTTGCCTCTAGGTCTCTGCTGGCATAGCATCTTGAGAGGTTTGTATTTGGTTATTTTCCCCAAGCCATATTATATATAAGATAAATTATGGAATATTTCCTGCTTGTATTTCTGATTTCTCCCATCCCTTTGTATTACATCTTTCCTGTCTAAAAGTTTTTGCAGCCTCTTCCTGAAGTAAAATGTGCCAGGGTCTTTTCTATCCCTTTTTTCTGAATTTTATCAAGGTCTTGTACTTTAAAATGCTCTTATACCCATCTAGTTAAACAGGTTCCTGGGGTGCTGTTGTCTTGATATTATAAAGAAAAATGTTTCCACTGTGAAGGTGACCAAAGCTTGGCACAGGTTGCTCAGAGAGGTTTTGGAGTTCGCCTCCTTGGAGATTCTCAGAACCCAGCTGACCAAGAGCCCTGAGCATCCTGATGTAGCTGACCCTGCTCTGAGCAGGGGATTGAACTGGCTTCTTCCATTCTGAATTACTCTGTGATTCAATAGAAGTCTGTACTAACAGGAGGTTGAACAGAGAAATGACCCTCAAATTCAGGAGTGATAGCTACTGTAAGCAAATATGTAATTCTTAATGGCTCTCTGCATCTAGTTTAGAATAGGCCAGTAGTTCCCATCTAAAGGTCATCTTTATATAGATAAGGCTAATAAATATACAGAAAAGTTGGTGTTTGTTTTTTTTGGTTTGTTTGTTTGTTTGTTTTTGGTTTTTTTTTTGTTTGTTTGGTTTGGCTTGGNTTTTTTTTTTTTTAATAAAAAATATGCAGTCAGTCTTGGGGTGTTTTGCAAAGGCTATGCTAGCATCTCTCATAAATAACATCTCTGAGGGGATGTTTTCTAATTCTTCTCCATGTGACTCTCTTCTGGCTCCAGCCTGCTGGTGTAATTCTACCTGATTCAACAGTAGTGGGGAAAAAAGTCTTTCTCAGATGTCTGCAAATTTATAGTTTCCTAATGTTTCAGCATCAAACTTGATGATAATTTCATTTTTTTCTTCTCACTTGCTTGTACATGCACTCCATGTTTTGTTGGGACTGGCATCTCCCGTGGTGTTTAATGAACGTGTTTCATTTCCCTGTGCCAGGTCCCAGGCTTGTATTAAAACCCTTTTCATCTTACTTGAGTGTCTGTTCCTTAAATAATGTCACATCATCCCAGGCCCTGCACAGCAAGAATTTGTAACTTTTTCAGTTTCTGCTGAGCTCTGGGGCCAGAGAAGTCTTGAACTGTTTGGTTGTTTGTTTGCAAAATTGAAATTCTGCTGTGCTGAACCCTAAGACTGTAATTTTTTTGTTTGCTTGCATTTCAGTGCAGTTAGCCTTCAAAGCTTAATGTTTTCCTTTTGATTGTAATAAACTGCTTGCTCTTTGTCTCTGGTTTGGATGTAGTACTCAAAAGACCCATTCCATGTGTGGCGAGAGATTGTTAGAGGGACTCTGGAGGGTTTTAATGATTATCGGCTTGAAATTACGTGAATTGGTTTGTAGGAAAGTGTTTGGTTTTTTGTTTTGGTTTTTTTTTTAGTTCTTGTCTTGTTTGTTTACATTTTTTAAATTAGCTTCTCTGTCATCAGTTGTGACTGTTTTTTGGGCTTTCTGCTAACCAGAGAAAGGCTGATTGCAGGCTAGCAAAGTGTTGTGAAATAAAAGATGTGGGAAGTAATAGCACTCAAGTAGTATATGTGGCTTCTCTTATCTCCGAAATACCCATTTCATTTAAAATCCTTTTGCATAAATAAAACTCTGTGAAAGCTCTTTCTCTGAGTCAGGTTCCCATTTCTCCCCAAATTATACAGGAGTAACAAGATATTTCCACTCTGTTTTGAGATTCTTTAAATTTCAAATTTCCTCTTAAAAAAGAAAAAACCTTGCATTGGGACCTTTTCTCACAGAAATTCAGTAGGGTTATGTTGCAAAGAGGATTTGCTCTGTATTCTACTGCAACAATTTTGAAGGCTTCCAAAACCAACCCTATACCCCAGAACTTCCACAGAACATTTTCAATGAAGTTTCCTTCACACACAAACACACCTTTCAAGAGCTGTGGAGCAAGCCTCTTCTTTCTCTAAAGTTAAGCTTGGCAGAATTGGGTGGGTTTTAGACTGCTCTTTATGCAACTTCCAGAGAGATGGAGAGGAGGCACAGTTCTCTAGCTGGACCATGGGATTGAAATTTGGGATAGCTAATCCAGTGGATTTCCTCCGTGCAAGAAACCTCTTCTTTCTTGTGTATGTAGGCTACAGGCTCTTTGGGACAGGATTGTCTCATGGAATGGGGTGCTGATAAGACATAACAAGACCCAATGCTTGTAATTCCTTTTCAATGCTGTGAAAATCATGTTGCCCTTGGTGGCTTTTTTAGCTGGGGGGAGGAGTGCGGTCTTATTAAACTTCCAGAAATATGTCCTAGACTTAATTTTTTTTTTTTTTTTTTTTTTTTTTTTTTTTTTTTTTTTTTTTTTTTTTCTTGAAGGCTCAGCTGTCTCAAGTTCTGGAAGAAGTGGGAAATCATAAGCAAAGAGCAGAGATGGTAAGTGTTCATCTTTTGGGGTTTTTTTAATTGTTTTACAGAGCAGTACCATATGCAAAGCTTAGTTCATTTAAACAGTGGATCAGTTCCAAATATTCAGAAATGAATAGCAAATAAGCATTGTAAAAGTTTGTATCGCTGCTGCTAGTCTTGGCACTCTGTCTCTGTACTCACCTGGAACAAGCATTGGATGAGATCTAGTGGTCTGTCTTCCTTTTTTTTTTTGGCAATTTGCTTTCTCTTTGTTAGCAGTTCTAGATCAGAAGCAAGCATTTAATTTCATACGGAATTAACTCCTTTCTTTGGGGGCCTTTGATTCAGTCTCAAGTGTGCAAAGGACAAGCAGATGAGATGCGACAGAATTACCACAAACTAGTTTTTTATAATATCTGTTAATTTTCTGCTGGGTTTGTCTATTTTATTGGCAGTTCCCTCAAGGACCAAAGATAATAGAGGCCACAAAACCAAGCAGTAGGGAGGTTTATGTGCAGTTTCATGACTATTGTATACGATTCTTCATACTCAGGAATAAATGAGGTGTCAGTATTAAGCTGTTTTGTGAACCAATGTTTGTGCTAATGGGCGAGTTGTGGGATTCCTGCAACTTTTTCTAGTCACAAGAAAGAGCTGAGCAGTATCCGAGATGTAGACGCTCGTTCTGTAGATGTGTTTTACACTGGTTTAATTTTATTACTAATGAAAAGATGGGCATGTATCACTGGCTAGTAAGTAGGTGCTAAACAGACCTGTGCTCTAAAACCCAAATCATAAACTACAGTGCTAACACTCATCATCTTAGACTTCTGCTTAACTCTACTAGGGCACTGAAGGGCAGAACTGGCGTGCCCCTGCTCTACTATTAATAGGTTGCCATACATCTGCTAGTTTCTTTTTTTTTTTTTTTTAATTTGTTCTCCTTGCTGTTTCAACATCAGATTTTCTATAATGAGAGTGTTAATTGATTCTGATTCTGGGGTGGTCTTACATTGTCGGCAAACATTTTTGTATGCTCAGCTGCTTTCTGTGGTGATGCAGGTCAGAACTGGTATTTCTAAAGAAAACTGAATTAATCCTATTTACCATCTGATCTCATTACGTGCTGCCTTGTTATAGTTTTAAATTCTATACAATCAATTTTGCATTGTGCTCACTGGATGTATCAGAGGATAAGTTTGCTGTTATGTTTTAAATGTTTTGATGTGTGGTTTTTTTTAAACATTTCTTTTTGGCTTGTTAAGCCTGGGGTTTGAGTTATTTGTTTGCCTTCAAAAGTTTGCCGTATTAAACAGGTTGGCAGAGAGCTGGAGAAACTGGAACATCCAGTGTTAAAGCATTAATTGGTGGTGTGCATCATCCATCAGCAGAGGATAAAGCAGCAGTCAGTGTTCAGTGCCTATTCCCAAGGGTTACTCAGTGGAAAACTGCAGGTCTTGTGGTCTTCCAGTAAAGCTTACATCAATCTCACATGAATAGGCTGTATTCTGTAGTGCTTTAGACAATGGATTGCAGATTGTGAGGTGTCGGCTTTATTCAGCATTTTGAATTTTGTTCAGTAAATATAAGAAAATTGCTTCAAACAGAKGAAGAGAGACTGTTTTTTCTCTTTTTCCCTTTTGAGGAGAAACGTGACAGTATAGTTCCTTCTTTTCACTGGTGGTAGATGGTTCTCCTCCATCCCCAGGTGACATCTCCCTGGAAGGGAAAGATGTGTCACTTCTTGTCTTCTACAATGTTAGGGGTGGCAGAAGTCTGTCCCCTTTGGATGGGGCTCTTCCATTAGCTGCCTGCCCAAGAGCTCCAGCACTTGTACCATCGGCCCCACTCTCCTCCTGCCATCCAACAAAATCTCCTTTATGTGGTTTTTTTCCCCCCCTCTCCAGATCAGTGTCTCGCCTGGATGACCTTATTTTCAGACTCCTTTAAAGCTGACACTTCAGCAATTGTTTGCTGATTTGGATTCCTGGCATCTCGCCTTCCTTTTTATCCCTCTCCCCGTTTTTCACCCGTGATCCACTGCTTGTTAGTTTGATGTCAAGCCTCTGAGGCTGGGGGGATGCAGAAGGGCTCGTCCTGCTCTGGGTGCTGACAGATGTGGATATTGCTTTTCATCAGCCATTCTGCGAACAGGCTTATGGCCCTAAGTGAAATGGAATAAACACCTGTCAGGTGCTGTCATACAGTCTGATGGGTCTTTGGGCTGCTTCTGGGATAAACCTCTGTGGAGGTGACATCTCTACTACCACCCTGAAGAGCGCTAATGGCTTTGCCACCCTCCCCAGAGCACTGGAAATGAAGCGATGTGCTCTGGGGCTAGTGAACTAGCTGGCTGGATCTCACTGATGAGTTTGGGGTTTCTTGTATGCGATGGGGAGCATCTTAGATGCCCTGGTAAATAATTCATACTTTACATAGCAATATTTAAAAGTAAAATACTTGTGGGATATATCTGATAGGATCGTGGCCTCAATAAGACAGTATCTGTGTCCTTGGGAGGAGAGGGCCCTAGTTCAGGGAATTGTGTCCTCAGGGACAATAGGAGACGAAGGGTGGTGTGTGCTAGAGGGGACACTGTGCTAGGCCAGGGCACAAGGTCTTGCTCAAGGCAAGTGGGATGGACTCGCTGCACTAACTGCCATTGAGTACTCTAGCGCACGATTTCACTGCTTGTCAGCTAAAAGTGAGTTTACTACTGGAAGAACAAAACAAAAGAAAAAAAAAAAAAAGAAAAGAAATTTAAACATCTTCAGCTAATTGCAGTTGACAAGACAAAGGCAGTTTGACTTTCCGGTATTAATTAGCAAACCCATACTAATTAGCTTGTATAAGCACAATTCATGCTTCTTTCCATGAATGCAATTAATATTGCAACTGAAGACATCTCTGGGCTGTGCTGCTGTATCATTAACATACTTTGCCCTAATTAGACACGGCCAGTAGTGGCTGGAGAAAGGAGTTTGTGGTTACAACCATAAAAAATCCTCTAATATTTTATATCCTTCAGGGAACTTGAACCTAGAATTTATTTTCTGATTTAAGAAAAATTACCCTTATCATTGTGCTGTGTAATTATAACAATGAAACTTTGATTTTTCTCTCCTTCTCTAACCCTTCAGTTATTTATTTTTCTTTATTCACAGTTTGAGTGTGTTCCTGTTGTAAGGGAACTGTGCCTGCCCAGTCTTCTGAGAGGCGGTACATAACAGCGTCACCAGTCTGATAGGGCTCAGATGACTTAGTTGTCGCACAGATCTCTGGGTTTTGTCTTTCTTTCATTTGCTGAAAGAATGTTTTTTGTTGTGAATTATTTTGGTGCCTAAGCACACTTCTTTACTGCAAYTTTTGTGTATGTATGTGTGCTTTTCTGACAATTTTATCATCACTGGAAGTTTTCTTTATCTCGAGGGTAGTGCTCCAATATCTTTATCTCCAGGATGTGCTGGGAGATTGCTCGTAGAGTTCACACATAYGGCTCCCTGTTTTGTGGTCCCAGTATCTTACTTCCTATGGTACGTTAGTTTAATGCTCTACTGGCACAGAGCTGAGAGCTAGCTTCTGTCATACCAAAATACTGTTTGTGGAAAATGCTTTCTTGTTTGTTACATTATTTTTCTTTCTCCCCCTGAGGGAGGGAAGCAGAAGATGTGTTAGTTTTTCTAATTTTCATTTGCCTTTTTCATCTCCCTTTATGGATAGGAGGAAATTGTTTGGCTCAAGCTTGCCATCCAAGCAATGGCTGTGATCCCTGATTTTACACTTACTTTCAGTCTGCTTCTGTAGCAGGGGGCATTCATGTCAAGATTTTTTTTCTCCGTCATTAATCCCTGAGGGAAGTCAGCTTGGTATTAAAAAAGTATCACCTGTATTTTCATTGCCCTGAGGTGCTCTGGGTACCTTTTGGCTTTCATCTTCAAAAGACAGCTTGGCCCATGTGGGCTCTGAAATCTATAGGCTGCTCATTGGAACAAATTATATTTCACCTGCCAGCAGATTAAAAAGGATGGATATAAGAATCAGAAGAACTGCTTAGTAGGGTGGGAGGTAAGGAAGATTAGAAGTCCAAGAATGTAGCCGTCACAAAATGAATGGCATAAATTGAGTGTCCTTACAGAATAAATAAAGACACCTTAAAATTAAAATAATGAATAGCCTTTGCCTTGAGTAAAAGTGTTTGTTTACCCTCTGCAAAGAACAGGAGACTTTTATTTAAGGGCAGCAGGTCAGGAATAGTTAAGGAGCCAAATCATGTGTTCAGACTGATGAAACCATAATGTTTAGGGTTAACTTAAATGTCAGTGACTAGTTGCACTGATGGTTATCAGGAGAAGTAATGAAGACAGAAGGGAGGATACATGAAAGAAATCAACTCAGAGAACACTGTGCATGACGTAGTTGGGAACTAGCTGTTAACTGGAAGGCAACATGGAAAAATCACAAAGAGTTTGGGAAAATCGCAATAGGCATCAATATGTAAACAACAAGAGACCCACACAGTTCACAAAACATTTGCATTATTACTGAAAGACTTTACTTTCTAGCGGTTACATCAGACCTTCAGACTTTTAAGAGCTGTAACTTTTGATACTTAAGAGAAATACCTGGCAAAGATAAAAATTCTGTTACGTTTTACTTCACAGGTGATAACAATGATAATATGAAAGAAGTGAACTTTAGTATAGAAAGACCTGCCCTGGATAGCTTGCCAATATAGCTAATTTAATTCTTGTTTAAGAGTTATTAAACATAAAGCAAGAAATACAATGGACAAGGCACAAGAACAAAAGTGGTGTTCATTAGCAGAAATGTAAATTCTCTGTATTATCTACAATGGGATGGCAATTAAATGTGGGATTAGAGTACTGAACCATGGTAGTTATAAATAGAAATGAAGCTTTGCCAGAACGTATATAGAACCAACAGGTTGGGAGGGGAAAGGAGGTGACCGACCAGTGCAGCAAGTCTCCATCTACCAAAAGTGTATTTCATTTTTTCTGAATTGATTTAGCAAGATGACAGCAAATCTCCTTACCATTTGACAGATTTTATCCTAACACCTTATATGAGACTAGCAAACCCAAGACAGATGAGTAGCGCAGCACTCAGCTGAGCAGCAGCACAAACACAGCAATAGTTTTAGTAAGGCAATTTTAGGGAAGTATCCAGTTCTCAAATCAGATTGAAAAACATGAATCTGGTTATAAAGAGACAGCAAAAAAAGCTGATCCAGAATGAAATGATATGGTAACAGAAGACTGGAAGAGGACTCTTAGATCATAAAGTCCAGCCCTTTGGTAACTAAGGCAATTGCAGCATATATCTTGGTTCCTAAATTTATCAAGCTTGTCTTGAAACTGCTTAGGTTGTTTGTCCCATTACTATCATTGAAAGACTGCTCTAATAGCTGAAATCTTCCCAATTCCAGCTGAAAATATATGTGCGGTTAATATCCATTTTTTCTTGTGCTAATGTTCTCCTTAAACTACAGTGACTGTTCTTCCTCCCTCATATTTATGCTGTGACATATTTATAGAGAACAATTGTTCTCTCCCAGCATTTCATTTGTCTAGGTTAAACAAATCAAGCTCTTGCAGTCTTCTCTTAAAACAGGCTCTTCAGTCTCCTCATGAATCCTGCAGCTTTCTTTAACTCTCTTCCCATTTTTCTCTGTCCCCTTTGAAGATGAGTAAGCAGAGTGGTCACATCATTCCAGGTGAAGTTCCAGCAGTAGCTTGTACAGAAGTATCTTCTACAGGAGCATCTAGTAGAGGCAGGTATCTCTCTGTCCTGGATATAGCTCAACTCTTCCATTTCAGAATCACATTACCCRTTTCCACTGCCACATGGCACTGGTGTTCATCCTGTGATCGATTAATCCACCCAGCTCTTTGTCCTCCTCTCTAGTTTCTGACCGATGAAGACTCAGTTTGTAGGAGAGGTTCTAGCTGTTGTGGGACTTGAGCTATTACATTTCAATTCTGCTGCTGTTCCTTCAGTTTTCAGCTAGCTTCTTCTGTCTGATCTATTTATGCTCCTTTATGATAAAGCCTCCCTGCTTTGTGCTATCAGTAATTGTCTTTGTGCGTTTATATTTTTTGACCCAAGATCTTCAGTGAATTTTGTTTGTTTTAAGTACGTTTTCATGATCAATGTCTGAGACATCTTTTTCTCTATCAGGTAGTTTTATTTCAGCAGAGCCTTTTGTTGCTTGTTTGTTCTGTATATACTTCACAGTGTTTGTATTATTCTTCACTTTATCGTGCGGTCCTGTTAATCTGGAAATGTGATTTGTTGGAACGAGGCGGGTGAGTGTGCAGGAGTCATCGATGCCCTGTTTCAACTTTTGTCCCTGTGTTTTTACTGTAGAGCTTTGGTTCTCCAGGTAGAGTAAACCCTGGAACAGAGAGAGTACTCAGAGTTACTTTTCTCTTCTCCTTTTCCTAGCTGAGAGCTCTCTCTCAGTGCTTGTTGTAAACAAGTACATTAAAATTATTCCTTGCTGTTCCCCATGGTGTAGGAATATAGTGAGCTCTGAGGAACAGAGACAGGATTTTTTTTTTTTTCTCTCTTAGCATAGGGAATGATGAACGGCCTTGGTTGGTTGTGTTGCATCTGCTGCACGTTCCCTCTTGGAAAATTCATGTTCGACACACAAAACTGTGGCAACATCAGAAGCATCTATTGCATGTGACTGCGGGCAAAGTAGAGAGTGTGGTGGAAGCTTTGGGATCTCGGTAGACGAGTGCTGACAAACTGCCTGTAGACTGGAGACGTGATCAGTACATTACACTTCTGCATATTAGTATCTCAATGCTATTTTAATTAGGTTAGAAGAAGAGACCTAGTGAGTCAATTCTTCTGGTTTATCTCTGTTTTAAAAATCTAGCCAGGTGCATGGGATCAAATAGTACATTCCCTTCAAATTAAAAAGAAAGAAACGGTCTGTTTAAAAGTCCCATTACACAAATGAACCTGCTGTTGGATCCATTAACGTGAAAGTTTTGTGGAACTCTGCAGCACCATTTGGTTTCAACAGGACTGTTTTCATTTTCTCGTTGAAGGCAATAACAGCTAACATGGGGTTAGGACTTTCACAAGGAAGAAATGTACCTGCCGAAAGTGGAGAGCTCCCTTCCTGCTGCTCCTCCCTTTGGGCTCCCCGTAGGACAGGTACTGCCGGATTGCGGGGAAAATAGTCTGACCCAAAACTGAGCAGCAGTTCCAGCTCAGATGGGATGTGTGGACAATGATCTAATTCTCAGCCCATCGTTTGGAGAGGCCTCCACGCTACAGGTGTACCTGTAAAACCTGAGCGGTACTGACAAACGCTATGGGTTGCTTTCTGGTAAAAAGGATGATAGCGAGCACTCCACTTTTCAACTCGGAAACAGACTGAGAGTTGATAATGTGCTCTCACCTTTGCGTTGCAGGATTATAACTGGGGGAAAAGAACTGGGGGAAAGAAAGAGGTAGGGCTTTTTTCCCTTCAGTTATTGAGCAGAGGAGAAAGGTGGATCGTTTCCCTGTGCAGAGGATACTGCGGTGCTGTGATTAGAGCGGTCCTGTTGTCAGTGTTGCTGCTGTTACTGTAAAATCTGAGTTATACTGAGTTACTTGGTAAAATAAAATGAGTGGGACAGGGATATTATCAGAGGCCTTATTATAGTAGCCACAGCCTTGAGGTACAAAAGGCATAATTAATATGCATACAAGTATTGTGCTTTTCCAGGCTACATCCACGCTCACAGAGTCTGTAAGAAGTTTATGGGCTACCTCAGACTCCTGTGGTTTGATTTAGTTGAACTAAAATTTCCTGGAGGGTGCAGGGGCTCTCTGCTATGTTCACCACTTTGAGAGGTAGGGGAAAATCGGGTGAGAGGTCCTGGATACCTCTAGGGTTCAATAATTTCTGCTCCTTTTTTCTGCCTTGCCTAAAAGGCAGCTTGGAGAAGCTGTAGAAGGAACATGTGCTTCCAGTGCATGTCCAGAGAGGGACAGGAAGACTTGGTCTGTTGAACAGTCATGTTAGGACGGGACAAAGTAATCATTAATCTCCAACTTGCGTGTGACAAAGATGGAGACCAGTTTCCTCCTGCTTTCACAGTCTTGGGAAGTTGTGCCTGCGTCAGAAGAGGGCCATCCTGAGACATCTGATCCAAGAAATGCAATTCTGTAGGCACAGTTTATCCTGAGCATGAGGGAGGATGAGAAGATCTCTAGCTATGGGATCTAGGGGGGCATTGAGGGCATGTTCAGTGGATGTGTCTGGAGATCAAAGGTTGCTGGATACTTTTCTTCTTGCCCAGGGCTGGCTTTGTGTGTATGAAAAGGGAGATAAAGGCTTAAAAAACATGAAGTTTCGAGACTGTCTTAGTCCTTGCACTGACAGCCTAATCAGCTTGCTACGTTACTTGTTTTGCTTTCGATCTTTTTGTCTCTCAGTGCCCTTAGAAGAGCTTGTTCCCAGTGTTTTTTGCCTTTGGCTGTTAGATACTGGGGGTAGGTAGTAGTGGTGGCAGGCTGGGGTCTCTCTGAGCTGCTCTGTCAGGGCAGCAGAGTCCTCCAGCAGGAGCTGTAAAACCTAATTTATCCACAGAGACAAGAAGATCGTAGAGCTGATTTTTTCCGATGACCTCTTGGTAAATAATGAATGGCAGTGCCCTGCCTCTTTGGAATCGCTTAATTGAGGCTGACAACTCTTTGTTGTATTACAGGATCTAGCTTGTCAGGAGAATTTTAACTTATTTATGAATATTTCATTAACCTCTAAAGACTGGCTGTACAAAATCGAGCTCCTGCCAGGCCCTGTCCTGTTGATGCTGTATTCAGTGCTAATGTCATCCACCACACATCTATTACACCTTCCCTCCCCTCCGAGCTGGACCTCGGAGTTTATTGTTGCTGGCAGCAGGAACATGTTCACCAAAGGTTAAAATGCCAGGTTTCTGCTTTGGCGTTAGAACTGAACATATGGTATTTGAGAGGGAATTGCTTCTTGCTTTTTGTTCTGTGATTGCTTGCTGGCAACTGAAGGGGACCACAGGCATAATCCCGAGAGGTTAAAACAGGCAGAGCGGTCTTGGCAGGGCCCTGTAACCGTTGCTTTTTGGCGCAAGGAGAGAGATTTCCCACTTCTTATGCATTAAAAGCCCACTGCTTGTTGTCGCAGGAGGGCCTCAGGATGGGTCATTTAGCTAGAAAACCTTAAATCTGCTCTTCTTAGCCTGTTCTTTGGGGAAGGTTTTGGGGAACAAGACTCCTTCAGGTGTCTGCCACTTCCTTGAAGGCAGCTGGGAGGCTCTGTCGAGAGAACTGCTGCTTTCCCATAGCTGGATCCCTTGCTCCATCCTCATATTTCCCATCTCTGGGAGTTCAGAAAGCACCTTGAGCATGAAGCTCTGCTGGCCCCTGCTCACCCTCCCTCTCTCTGCCGAGATGTGCCAGAAAACAGTGCTCCCAGCTGTAGCGAACTGCAAAATTGGGCTGGAGATGCAGTGGGAGCAAAAGAGCTGTTCTTAAAAGCATGTTGAAGTACAGGCTGTGGGTTGTTCCATGTGAGTCGGAGCAAGAGGATTAAGTTCAGTTTTCAAGTCTAGCACTCAGTGAAGGCTCCTTTGCTCTCTTACAGTATTAAGCAGAGATTGATTCCACTGTATGTTAGGAGACGAAGGAACAAAAATGGATGTTAGATTCCTCTTTCCTTTCCCCTTTGATCTTCCTAGGAGGTTGGTGAAATGCATAGATTCTTCTCTGACTGTTTATTATGTGATGATTTTTCAACAAGAAAACTGATGGGGGGGGGGGTGAGAGGAGGGATTACAAGCTACCATTTAATGAGAATTTGTTGACTGAATGCTCCAGAAACTCCTCGAGGGTATATTTTCAGGAAACAAACTGTATTCAAACTTTGTACGGAGGAGGTATGACATCTTTGCAGATTTATTTGTTGCTCTGCCTGTGAATTACAGCTGCTAGATGACTTGCTTCTAGCAAAAGTGCCTACTCCTGCATGAAAGAAGTGACCTGTGTGATGCTCTTCTTGAGAGCAGAYGACTTCATTGCGCCAGTGCCATGGCCACATGGGACAGGGTTGTGGCAGATTCAGTCCGACACCTTGACAGGTTCCCTAAAGAGACTGTTATTCTGTGTTTTGCTGTTCTAACCAGGAGTAATGGGTAGGAGGTGTCAGCCATTTAAGGCTAATTACTCCAGAGTTTCTTTCTCTCGGTGGACACCAGCTGTTTTGCTCTCCCTGGTGGGAGGAGCTTTCGGTAGTAATTAAAGGAAACAGTCATCTACATGCTGGTGAAAGTGGTGGAGCAAGGCTGATAACAGCAGAGAGACTCTGAGCTGAATGAACATGGAAATTAGGTGATCCTTCTTCAGAACGAGCTGTTAGAGCAAAGAGAGTTTTTTTGGCTGTGGAGCTGTCAGGGATTTTTGCTGTCATGCGGTGGTGGTGATGTCTCATAGCGGCACCTGGGAGTGTGGACTGGACAGGGTTGCAGCAAGATGGAGAAGAGGAGCTTCCTCATCTTCTCCTTCCTCTGGAAGCGAGAGTTGAAATATGTAATTATACTCAAATAAACTCRTGGGTTCAAATTAACATCTCCAGTTCGCTTGCTCGGTGGGTCTCTTGCACAGTATATTTGCTCCTCTTCCCCTCGAACTTTTCAGTTTTGTTCATCTTGAGCTCTGAGCCGGCTTCCATCCTTCTGAAGTGTCCAGTAGTGCTTATTTCCAAACTGTCACATCTTGCACCCATCCCAGAGTACCGGAAAGAAATAAATACAGCATAAAGTGGGGAACAAAGCTCAAGAAGACAAAACTGTCAAAACCATCCTAAGTTGGTACCCACGTGATGACTGGTGTTGCACATTACTTGCTGTTGACATGGAGTCTGTGCTGGTGACCAAGGCAGTTGCCTTCAGACATGCTGTAGCATCAGCAGAGCATCTGTTCTTCAAACAGAAGGACAGGCTCCTTCCAGAGCTGGTGTATGGTTTTATATATACCACTTGTGCGTAAAAAGGGCCCCAAATGTTTCACTGAATGGGTCAGCTGGAGCATTCAGGCTGTTCAAAGCTGCAGGGTTTTGCACACCCTTCTGCATCCCCAACTGAGATACCAAGTCTTGGTCCTTAGTGCATTGCTGCAGAGTGACAGTATCAATACCTGTTCAAGTACTGTATCAATGTATCAATACTGTTCAAGTAACAGCCCTATTTGCTGTAGATTAAAAAGCAAGAGAGAAAATAAATATTTTCCTGCTTTTCTTCTGTTAAGTATTCCAGACAGGAGTATTTGAAATGGATCATCTGAATACAGGTTAAGCACTTCCAATTAGACATCATTGCTCATCAACAATAATCTGCTGTTGTGTGGAGTGCCTGCGGGTGCGGGGCTCTGCAGTTCTGCTGGGGCAGGATGCGGAGATGAGCCAAGGGAGGTGGGTGGGTGGGGAGGGTCGGCATCTGGCAGCATTGGGGTGTGAGAAGAGACTTAAGCAGGGGCAGGAGGCTGAGTCCTGGGGCAAAGGTGCGTTGTAGGTGTTTGGGGAAGAGCTTGTTGGATGGGCTGTGCAGGAGGCGGCTGGTGGTTCGGAGGGCGTGATGTGATGATGCTTCCTTCTTCACGTGCTTGCAGCTGGGCACGCAGCTCAGGCTTGCGGTTGATGCTGCTCATACGGGAGCATGGTAATTTTGGGACCCCTGTGGCATTGGCCTTATTTTGCAGAACAGAAGCTGTTTCCTGTAATACCCTATACCCTTGTGATTACATATGGAAACCTTAGGATAACTAGTTTAAATAGGGTGTCTGTGCATTCGTCCTCTTCAGCTGCTAGCAGCAGAGCTGTGTTCCTTTGCAGCAGGGCTGAATTTGGCTCACTGAGCTGGCCTGGAGTTTCACCAAGTTGCGCTTGTGCAGCACAATGTAGAGGAGAGGTGTTTGA
Organism: Phoebastria nigripes; assembly: GCA_035582835.1. Taxonomy (NCBI): domain Eukaryota; kingdom Metazoa; phylum Chordata; class Aves; order Procellariiformes; family Diomedeidae; genus Phoebastria; species Phoebastria nigripes. Next base: position 2,285,283 of record JAYKAV010001665.1, read on the forward strand.
AGAAAAGCTGTGGGCTGCCTGCAGATTGGGAATCAGAGGGGAGAGAGGTGAAAGCTCGTTAGGGCTCCCTTGGGGTAGGTGAATTAGTTAATGACTATGCTGTGCTTTGAAAATGCAAATGCTGTGTCAGAGCTAAGTCTGATTATAATAATCAATCTTTCTTTTGAGAGGGTGCTGGAGATGGGGAGGGGGGAGAGGGATGAGACTGGGGCTGAATTTTTAGATCACAGATCTGAGTTTCTCCACTGTCATCAAAGAAACCTGATGTCACCTGAGAGGTCAGCAGAACTGGGGAGAGGCAAGAGGTGAATTTGGGAGGAATGATCCTTGCAAGCACCGGTGGCTCCTCAACAGGCTGAAGTTAATCTTGTAATTTTGTTCCTTATGATTGTCCTGTCTGGAAAAGGAAGGGTTGGCATCTGCTCCTGTGTGTGAGCTACCCCTGCTAATAGGAAAGATAGAAACTGCCTCATAAGCAGGATCCTCCGGGGATGGGAGAGAGAGGAGGGTAGCTGTTGCAGACGTCCAGCAGTGACAGCTCCTTCTCCCTTGGCACTTTATTCGTTTGTAGCAAGCGTTCCTAGTAATTACGCCTCTTAATTTAGGAGAGCGAGTGGGAGAAAGGAATATAAATTTGTGTATTAACTTTAGAGATTGGAAATAGGGCAAGCAAACCTTCTCTCTGGGAGACTGTATTTGGAAATGAAATAGAATGACATTTGGTATAAACCTGAAAAATTGCTCTCATTTTTACTGCAACAGGAGGAGAAAAGCCACAATCCAGACTGTATTGGAGAGAAGCAGAAGTCAGCATATGTCCATTTCCCAGTTTGTGTGTATCTACAATAATATATACGCATGAGTACATTTTTAGGAAACTGTTTGCTGGGAGGTTGCTTCTAGCCCTCACTTCTCAGTGATAAAAGCACACCAAGTTTGTTACAGAATGGGTAACACCTAGAGACTGGCAATTCTGATCCAGCTAGCCTTTGTCTTTAAAGAGAAAACAAAATTTTTTTTTGCTTCAAACAAGTGGGAAATAAGTAGTTCTAAACCACTTTTTAATGAATATCTGATTTTCTTTGGCTTTATTGCTTTTGTTTCACAATAACATCAAGGATTAATTTTCCCAAGGAAACGTACCAACTAATCCTGGGCTGCTTAGCCTGTTTCTAAACGGCAAGTAATATTTTGTTTTGCAAGTATTGTTCTATTTCTTTGAAGAAGAGTGAAGTTCACTAAGAAATCTGGTGAGTCTTAGTTCTCCCCATGTGTGCTTCTCTGCAGATGTTTTAGGGGAACAGCCCTTCAGAATGTCAGTGGACTGGGCATATGGAAGAGGTGATACTGCTTTTGCTGAGCAGAATGATCTGTGGAAGTGCTCAGCATGGTGTCTTACTACCTTGTAGTATTGCTGGACACCCAAATTAAACTCACTGGTGTTCATGTATGTTTGATTTCTGTACTGACGCCTTGTAGACAACAGGAAGTCACCAATGCCATGCTGCTCTGTGGGAAGAGAGGCAAATAAGATCCTTAGTCACTGCTACGTCCTTTGGAGAGAAGCACAAATAGCATCACTAGAATAACTGGTGTATCAAGCTCCTGGGGAACAGTAGTTTGCCTGTTTTCAAACCTCAGTGTATGGGTCATACTCAGGGTCCCATTTCTCTGTTCTTGTCTATTTTAGTGTACACTCTTCCTTTCCAAGTCTGCTTGGTTTTCATACATCTAAATATTTATGTATTTAAATAGCTTTGTGAATTGTGTTGAGACTTGTCATCAAACACAACCTCTCAATTCACCTTTCCATGCTGGCTCCATGCAATTCAGTTCCTATTTATCTCTGCCTTTTAAAATCAGCTCTTTTGCTGAGGAAGGCCTTTCAAAGGATGTTGCATCAGCCCATTGTTAAATAAACCTTTAGACATTTATAATGGATTCAGCATTTCCTGCTTTTTACAGTTCCAAGAATGCTGAATGACGTGCAGACACACTTCATCAGGATAAGAGTGCTGTATCAGCCCCTCACTAAAATGCACTCATTATTCAAATAATAACTCTGTCTCCAGCATGTGTTCTGTGAAATACGTGTACATGATGTGGGCGAATAAACTGGCCCCTTTTTTTCAACATGCAAATCCTAACTTTAGCAGTGAGTTGAAATACTTTAGATTTTGAGTCTTTTACTACCCAAAATGAGGCACCTGAACAGAGATTTGGTCATTGTTTTGGGCAGTGTGTTAAAATTTTCAGAAGTTTGTAAATGTGGTTTTCAAGGGGGACTGATTTGGTTTAGAAGTTTAAGTCCCATGATAAGTCTTATTTTGAAGATGGGGTGTGGACAGTAGGTCAGTAGGATGCTTTGGAAAGGCTTGTCTTCATGAACGCTGAAGCCCACTGGATTCAAGTGGGAGGAACAGCAGGTCCGTGGCATTGCGGAGACTTGCAGTACTTGTTTTGCAGGGGACAAATACAGGTCAGAAATGACAAATGCCAGAAATATACCAAGAAAATCAGCTCTCTAAAGTAAAGTTTTGTATCTTCTAGCTGTCAGGAGATGAATTTATAATTTTATGTTTCTCCTGTCATTTCATTTATCTTTAAATAATTCCTACAGAAGAGAGAACCAGCAAGGAACACATTTCTTACACTGCTGTGGGTGTTTGCTATGTCATTAGCACTTGGAGGAGAACCACCATCTTGAAAGCCTGTCCAGGCAGGTTTAAAAGTAAGGCTGAAAGAAGAATGATATTTCATTTAATTAAGCACTAGACGAAAATCCATCCATGTTTTCCTTCCTCTTTTTCTCGGTTTTGACTATTTATTTTGGAAAAAGTACCTGCATTTAATCTTTTGGGGTATTTGTGTATTTGTGGAAGTGGATATTCTATATAGTGGATGTGTCCTGATCGCTTTCTGTTGAGACCAATAAAGCGGGACTGAAATTCATGCTTATGAAGTGAAAGAGAGTAGAAAAGATTCGGGATAAACGGGATTGTGTTAGGTTGAGAGCAAGAGGCTCCAGTGTATTCTGAGAAGAGAACATCACATAGTCAAAATGCTAAGTACCTGTTTATGTGTTTGTCGTGGTTTAACCCCAGCCAGCAACCAAGCCCCACCCAGGCGCTCGCTCACTCCCCCCCCCTGGTGGGATGGGGGAGTGAATCGGAAGGGTAAAAGTGAGAAAACTTGTGGGTTGAGATAAAGACAGTTTAAYAGGGAAAGCAAAAGCTGCGCACGCAAGCAAAGCAAAACAAGGAATTCATTCCCTACTCCCCATCGGCAGGCAGGTGTTCAGCCATCTCCAGGAAAGCAGGGCTCCATCACGTGTGACGGTTACTTGGGAAGACAATCGCCATCACTCCGAATGTCCCCCCCTTCCTTCTCCTTCCCCCAGCTTTACATGCTGAGCATGACGCCATATGGTATGGAATATCCCTTGGGTCAGTTGGGGTCAGCTGTCCTGGCCGTGTCCCCTCCCAGCTTCTTGTGCACCTGGCAGAGCATGGGAAGCTGAAAAGTCCTTGGCTAGTGTAAACACTACTTAGCAACAACTAAAACATCAGTGTGTTATCAATATTATTCTCATACTAAATCCAAAACATAGCACTATACCAGCTACTAGGAAGAAAATTAACTCTAGCCCAGCCGAAACCAGGACAGTGTTTTATTCACAAGTCACGGGCTCTGACATTACTCATTATTCTGCCTTTTCTAGTGTCATAAAAACCTTGGATAACTTTAAAAAAACCTAAAAATAATAGCTTGGTTTCTTTTCAAGTTGCCAGTTGCCAGTCCTGGGCAATATTAACCCTGAAGCTCCTGCAGGAATTGTAGGTACTTAGGGCCCTCTTGTGCAGTTTTCAGGATAAGAGATGCAATGCTGTATTTCAGGACAATGTTCTCTCTCTGCTCTCGATGCTAGTTAAAAGAGCCAGATCAACATAAAAGAGAGCTGAAGGATCCAAGCCTGACCTAGGTCATTTGGTACTGAATGGGGGAATACAGCAATGAGCTGTCATTTGAGCAGCCCTTTTCCCCTCTCTGCTAGGTAATGGCTTATACTAGTTTAATGTATTCAAAGTAATAAAAGTTTAACTCAGCCAGTTATATAAAAATATTGATAAAAATTGGAAGAGTTTAGACAGGAATACTGAGTTAGTCCAAAAAGCAGAAAATGCCCGCTGAAAGTGGCATCTGGTGAACCAGAGAGACAAGGACTGAAAATTAATTGAGGAAAAGGGATGTCATGGGAATTAGGCAGAGAAAACAGCAAGAGGAGATTGGCTCTCCCTCTCCTTATCCCTTCTTGAGGCCATTCTTTGCCAGTGGTACCAGGAGGACAAGTGGACAGGAAGGCACAAACTCTGCCGCCATGGTGAGTCATTTCATGTGTATCGCCTGGTCCCCGGAGCTGTCCTGAGGGGCTGTGTCAAAGGGAATGGTCACRGTAACCTCCCCACCTCTTAGGCTTGCACAAAGTGCTGGAAATGATGTAGAATATGGATTTGTATTTCTCCTATTACTGCCTTCCTGTTGCTTATTCTCCTCATTCAGTTCTGCTGCTTTTCTTTCTCTTTTCTCTGCTTTCTGTCTTGACTGCATCATGTGCAGAACTGCTGCGAAGGTCCAGCTGGAGGAGCAGGTAGTGGCAATGTCTAACACAGCGTTACGCTGGTACGAGTGTGCCAGGTCTGACCGGAGGCTGGTGAGATCATGTTCTGCTTGGATTGTCCAGCAGGCAAAACTGCAAGTAAGAGGAAGCTTTTCTCAATGGATTCCTTATGTTGTGCTCTTTTTTGCTGTTCTCTTCATTCTTGTTTCACGAGGACCTATTTGCCTGCACTGTGCTGCCTTTGGAAAAGCAGAATTGGATCCCAACAATAAGCCACTCCATCTTATCTCAACTAACTTTCTTTTTGCCCTGAAAAAGACATAAATAACATTTTTAATATCTTCTGTGAGATTGGCAGGCAGGGATTGTTTTCCTCGCTGAAACGCAAATAGTTAAAGGAAACAAGCTGCATATTTTGAATGAAATACTTAATACCTTAACTGTTTTACTTTCTTTTTTTTTAAATAAATGATTAATGAGTTTTTAATGAAAATAATTTGCTGTGGCACAAAGTTGTGCCTGGGCCTGAACTTGAAACTCTCCAGTAGTTTTAATCCTAGTTGAGGGAAGCAGGTCCGTGTCAACATTTAACCACTCGAGCCAGTTTCATCTCTAAAGATACCACTGTGCCCTCCTCTCCCTCCTCACCTCAGGCTCATCAAATTTTCAGTCCAGGTAGTTTTGGCGCTTTAGAATTGGGAGAACACAGACATGACATAAAATGCCCTTACAGTCTCTGTGCCCTTCCCTCCTCACTCTCCTTCAATGGCTTATTCTTAGAAACCCAGCAGAATCTCATCACGCCGCTACTGAGCATACCTGGCACTAATTTGTCACTGCTGTATATCAGGCGTGACCTGCACTGATGCTTTCCACGGCAGCATTCATTTGAGCGTGTATGCATTCGCTCTCCTGTCTCCTTTTCCCATTACACACTCCATTTTTTCCCTCTCTACGCAGCCAACACAAGAGACCCCAGATCACAACAACAGATTACTTGCCTACCCTCTCCGTCCTCCCTTCTCCCCCGAGAAGGCGGACATGATTTATCTGCTTATGTCGGTGAGCAGGTGGCAGTTGGACTCAAGGCTGAGCTCGTTTAGCCTATGATAAATAACATATTTACCAGCCCTTCCATCTTCAAATGCTGTCCACATGCAGTCCAGAAAGCAGCATAAAACTCTTAAATAGCAAACACATCCATGCTTCAGCAGACGTGGGAAACGGGAGATATGATGAGTGTTTTCCTGCTAGAAGTAGGTTGGAATTGAAGCCTGTTCCTCATCCCGGTACCTTTTATTCACATTCCTGGAATTATCTGGCGCACTTGCTTTATCCCCAGCCATCTGTGATGGGCTGAGCTGGGAGCGATAAGCTCAGTAATCAGAAAATTGAGGGAAGCACTTCTGGCTGTGATAATCTTATCAGGCAGCTAATATACATTAACATTTGTACAGCCTGATGATGCAGGTGGGCCTTTGCTTATTTTTTCTTCCTGGATGCCTTTTGACAGGCAGGGGGAGAAAGCAGGGCTTCAGGGTGCCAGAGGGAAATTTGGCTAAAACCTCTTTTCTACCCTCTCTCTTCTGCTCCGACCCTGTGGTGTCAGAAAGGGGAGGGAGAATAATCCAACCATCCCTTTTCTGCCCTTTCCTGCTAACAGTGCTGCCATGCTCTGTCTGTCTTTTCTGGTAAGCCTGGAAGGGCAAAGAGGCAATATGTCAAAATTTCAGTTCTGGCTGAGCAATGTCACTGCATGTGTCAATACGCTCCTCTTCCTTGTAAAATTGGGGAGTTTCTGCCAGCTTGCTGTCTTTGCAGGAAGTTTGCCGTTGCAATGGGATTTTGCTCTACAAGTCTAATCAGTGTTGTTGAAGGGATGGTGTATTAATGGATTGTTTCCCTGATGCTGAGCACTGAGCTTTCTGTGTCATAAGTTTTGCATCTATAATTAGGGCTGGATTGYTTATTGTTTTCCTCCTGAGTGAAAAATATAGTTTCTGTCAATAGATTTATTAGGGGAATTAGTCGCCAGGTGCTAAAAGACGGATGACAAAAGGAAATCCAAAATCTGAAGGATGAGCATGAAGGAGGTCTAAGCTGGGAGATGGTGCTGTAACATAAGTTTGAGTATCCTCTAGGTAGTTTGTCTCTGCTTACACTTCATAATAAATGATTTTCTGAGGGGTTTAGAAACAAGTAACATATGTCATTTATCAATCTGTGCATTGTCTTGATAGATGAATTAGGGATACAGATTCCCATAAGTCAGGGAGCCTGGGAATGGTAGAGTCTGGGTAAGAAGTTTTCATGTCTGTAGAGTTTTGAGGTACTTTCTTGTGAGTTCCTTCCCAAGCAAGGCCAGAGGCAGAAAGTATTCTTAACTGTTTGTTCCACCAGACCTACCTGAGCAGCTTGAGCTAGAAGTGTATATTGGAAAGTGTTGGAAATATTCCCCAGTCTTTTGGATTCAATGTATGTGTGTCAGAGTTGTCCTGAACAAGACAGCATAATCCTGTGGTTCATTTCTTCTGGGGAGGAATTGAAGCTAGATGAGGTTGAACTGTCAATACTGAATCTCGGGTACCAGGGAGCTCCTAATACCTCACAGATAATTCTCTGCATCCCATTATCCATGGGGAATGGGTTGGGGAAGTATCTGGAAGAGAAGCAGAAGCTTTGTTTAGAAACAAATCAACTTTCTGTGCCTCATCTACCCTGGAGAAAATGTTGGGGAAGGCAAAAGGGATTGCAAAGGGAAGCAGGGTTAACTGAGGTTTTGACATTCAACACATGAAGAATTGTGCTTCACATCTGTATCCTGAGAAAGGTCTGAACTGTGCAGAACATCATGATTTCCTCCTCCTTCCTTTGCTGTTCATGTGTCCCCCTTATTAGTACTGGAGGAACTAATGCCTTTTCTCTTCTGCAGCTGGAGGTGGAGATGAAGATCCTGAAGTCTCAAGAGAGCACAGCTGAGCAAAGTACCGTCATCACCAAGGAGGAGGTTGACATGCTCAGGTAGGCAAAGCAACGGGAAGGCTGAGAATATTCTACTATTTTCAGTGGAACTAATGAGAAGGGAAATGCCCAGGGTAGTTTCACTGCCTGCTCTGGTTATTACCATCTCGTGGTAGAGCACCAGGTACAGGACCTCACCATGCTACAATGCATGAAAAAGTATATGCATATAGACTGCCTATGTACATAGGCTGCCTGCTATTCAAGGAACAGCATGGTAGCATCGATCGGAACATGTTTTCCTTGTATTTCTGAAGTAGGATGTTCTTTTCCCGAGCACGCTTTTTCCTTTCCCACCAGCTTTTATGGACACGAGAAATCCATGAAGCATTAAGAGAAAGCCTCAGCCCCTGATCTTTCCTGCGTTTAGATACTTCATAAGCTTTTCTATCTTTTGGGAGGCTGCAGGCTCTTTTCTTTTAATGTTTGGGGTCTCTTGCACTGAGTTAATTTATAAGACTGGCTCCTGCGTCACTATTCCCCCTGTTGACTTTCTTTCCTGTGGAAACAGCATTGCTGTTTGTTTCTTATTTTGACCAAATCTTGACTGTAAATACAGGATCTGTTGGCATGTGTGTAAAGAGGTTTAGAATCCAGCTTTTGTAATACTGATGTGCGTGTAGCATTGGAGATAAAAGAGGTATGTTTCCCCTCGTGCATTGCTGCAGATGGCAGAGGGGTACCTGTTGTGATTCAGTGAAAGAAGTTACAAAACAGCATTTCAGCAGAGGATACAGGAGCATTTACAAAAGGTACAGTGAAGCTAGACAACCTTTCCATGTATTTATTAAAGCATTTACAGCTTCCATTCCAAAGCAGGTGACACAATAAATACTGAGCACAGAAAAGTTCATCTGTTTCTGAATGTTTAATAAAGTTCCTTTTATTTAAGCTGAGCAAATCAGATCTTGACAGGCTGAGTTTTTTATTCTCAGCCGATGTAAGACTTTGGCTGGAGTTTCATTTCTTAATTCTTTTATATTTTCAGCTCCATCACTATAAAGCGTTACTGCCTCTTAGGACTGAAAGCAAGATTTTGCAGCAAGCAGAATCTTGCAGAAAGCAGAAATTACTGGTCTGTACGTTATGACTTTGCTCTGGTGCTTTGCCTCTGGAGCTTGTTTACGGCTTTGAAAGCCCGGCTCCATAGCAGAGGGGAGATGTTTGAAAATAACACATGTTCAGCTAAGCTATTCCAATACATTTTAGGGCTGTACACTTAATCTTAGGGACTCACTCCTGGAGTATAGTTCCCTCAAGGTGGTGTAATAGTTCTGAAGACCCACGGCATACATGTCCTTTTTTTATTCTATCATATGTTTGAGCTCTGGTGGAGGATAGTATGCTATGGCTTCCCTTTTTCTGGGGGATAAACCTGTCTCCATCTGCTTTTGCGTATTGTGGATGTTTGCTTGACCTGAGCTCATTTAGGTTTTTCCTTTGCTAAGGCACACTAGACCCTCTGAAACCTGATGTTTATACTGCTGCAGAAGTATTCAGCACTTCCTCAGCAACATTAAACCCGTCACTCCTGATTAATATTATGCCTCTCTATCAGTAAAGCCAGCATCCTGTTTGCTGTCTTCTGGGAGCTGAAGGTTTTCAGAGTTTTCTGCAGTACCTCCTCGGTCTCTCCCTCCCTGGGTTGGTATGGACTGCAGCACCCTTTCATGTAGGAGAAGTTCAGTCTCTTTATTTTCACCTCCAAGACTCATTATTCGGTGTTTATCTTCACTGAGCAGCATTTGCCATCTATTAACTGAGCAGCTTCAGGAGCAGCGTGTGTAGGGGGAAACAGCGGGATCGCCACATAGTCCAGGACCGCTTCATATTGCGTAGGGCTCTTGGCAGTGGGGATGGAGATGTCTGGCTTTGCCCTGAATTAAAACCTGTTTCCTGGGCAGGGACAAGTGGAGCTCGCAAGTACCTGCTTGTTATGGGATTGTTGTGTTAGGTTCTGCCCAAAGGTAGCCCTAAAACCCCCTAGATAATGTTTTTTTCTCTCTCTTTTTTGTTTTTAAAGAATTTCTTTCACTACTAGTCTCATCTCTCTCCTCCTTTCATGAAATTGTGTCAAAGCCTCCGCACAAAGTATGACAGAAACACAGGCCTATTCCCAGTAAAGCCGTTGATGGTGCGGAGCTATTCTCCAGTGATGAGCTGTACACTGAAAGCAGTTTCAGCAAAGAGACTAAGCTTCTGCAGTTGTTTCATGGTGATATTTTTGTCTTTTCTTCTCTTTCCCATTTCAGTACTGCGTGCTCAGGCTATGGATGCACAGAGGCCACAGTCCCAGGATCTAATTCCAGGCTGTTTTTTCTGTCGCTTTTTACTGAACCACTTTTTGTTGTTACGGCTGATTTAAATACTTGTCCCAGGCCCTGATGCTAGTCATTTAGCTACAAAGCAGTTCCAAAAAGCATGGATTTGTTTGTTTTTAATCACCCTTTTCACGCTCAGCTCTAACAGTAAATGACTTGGTGCAAAGTGTTCTTTTTCTGCTGGAGCTCTCTTTGCTGGAGAGCTGGTAAGCCAGTCCCTGCTCCTTTTTCCTTACTGGCTTAGTTGGCTACTATTGCTGCTTCAGGTGTCTTCTCAGACTCTCAAGCACTCCAGCGTTACAGAATCGACTTCATAAAAGATTTTTTTCTTGTGCTTCTAGACTTAAGCAGTCAAAGGATATGGTTGGGCCTTATTTTGTGTTTTCCGGCATTTTCTGTGCATTGGACAAGAAACTGGGCCAAGTTCTTTCTTCATAGTGTCCTGGTTCCGGCTGGGACAGAGTTAACTTTCTTCCCAGTAGCTGGGGCGTGTGTGCTGTGTTTCGGGTTCRGTATAATAGGAGCGTTGATGGCCCATTGATGTTTTGGGTGGTGCTGGGTGGTGCTTGCACCGGGCACTTTTCGGCCTCCCATGCCCTGCCAGGTGCATGGGAAGCTGGCGGGGGGAGCAYAGCCGGGGCGGGTGACCCAGCTGGCCGATGGGGTATTCCATACCATGTGACGTCATGCTCAGTATGAAAACTAAGGAGGGGGGGGGGGGGGCTCTAGCATCACAGGACGGACTCTCGCGTATTGGGCTACGCATCGGTTCAGCAGGTGGTGAGCAGTTGCATTGTGCATCGCCTGCTTTGTATGTTCTATTGTTGCTATCACTGTTATTATTACTGTTTTACTTTGTTTTATTTCAATTATTAAACTGTTTTTATCTCAACCCGCGAGTTTTCCTACTCGTGCCCTCCCGATTCTCTCCCCCATCCCACCGGAGTCGGGGGGTGAGGGAGCAGCTGCGTGGTGGTTAGGTGCTGGCCAGGGTTAAACCACGACAGTCCTTTTAGAGGCTCTTTCTCAAAGGAGTGCAAGATAAATCACTATCTTCCCCCAGGCTTTTGGGGTTCAGGAATAATGTGCTGTGGTCCACGCCAGAACACTCCTCGTGGCTTGGCTGGATGTGTCCTCTCCGTACGGCAGAGGTGAATTGGGTAGCTATGATTAAAGAACAGAAGGGAGGAGAACAGAGATTAGTATGGGAAGGGACTAGGTCTGCTGTGCTCGTCCTCCTCCTGTGCCCTTGTGGGCCTCTGCAGGACTGGTTTACTCAATTTTACGTAGCTGCTAAGGAGCAGTGAGCAACATGAGTTCCACTGTTACTCCTTCCTTCTACAGACCTCTGCTAGAAATTAATTCTGGCAGAAAACGGGGGGAAGAATGCAAACTTTCAAATTGGAAAGTGGGGAAAGAAATGCGACAGCTTATGAGGGAGTTATTTCTGTTTCTGTAGTTTATTGTGGTCTTTGAAATCCCATTAACCTACAGTATGATGCGTCTGCTCTTCTGGACTGAGCCCAGCCTCTCCAGTTAGCTGCTGTCATGAAGGAATGTAAAAAATAGAGGAAAACCAGCAGAAGCCAGTGAGGGGAGTCTGCAGAGCAGGAATGGACTGTGAGCCTCCAGGCATTTCCATATGCATCCCATGGTTAGAAGCTACCTTCTGAAAACAAAAGCAGGAGAGACATAAAGGAGAAAAAAAATCCATATTAATTCCTTGAATCTGTATTCACCTCCTGTGAGTGAATGAGAGCTTTTAAAAAAAAAATATCTTTTGTCTCATTTTTCTTTAGTATGGAAAGTAAATTTTCAGCGAGAAACTTGAAAGACTTTATCAGTTTTTCCTCCTTCTCTTGAGAACAAAGTGCTCTTTCGTCAGACCTTTTATAACTTTAAATGTGAAACTCTCTCCCAGCATCATCGTTTCTGAAGAGACAATAAAAGCCAGTGCTAATGCTGTCATTTCTCACACTTCTTGCTGCTCCCTCTGAAATCATATTTGTTTATATTCTGCAGATCTTACGAAAAGAAAAAGTGGTCAAACTGTTGAGTTCATGCACTGTGGGGTATAGCAAAGCAGAGAGCATTTAGGCATTAGCACCTTTTAGAGGGAAGGTGATAACTGTGCAGAAACTAGTATTTCAGAACCTATAAATAAAAGTAATATATTTAAAAAGCACTTCACTAAAGACTTAAGTGGCAACAGCTGAAGGACCTTTTCAGCTGGAACAAATCTGAACTTTTTCTTTCTGCTGTCAAACTGCAACCCCGGTAAATCCTAAATGTTTTCTGTGGATTTAGTGACTGGGTAGAGTTACAGTAATTCAAAAGAAATTCTTGTCCTTGCCAATGCCTATTAGTCACACTTGCTGGAATTCTGTCTGCTCTGCTCCTAACACCATCTCAATGCCATCTGGATGCCTTAATAGCGTCTTCCCAACACATACATTTTCTGCTCCATTCAATAGTTTCCTGTTCAGCAATAGTTTTTCCACATGGCCATGTCCTCTTCGCAGATGGGGCCTCCGTGAGACATGTCCTCATTGGCGATATCCACACTGCTCTACAGGCAATCACATAACACATCTGAGAACATTAAAAATGAATAAAAGAAAGATAAAGGGGTGATGGTGGGGAGTTGTCACTGGTTAACTCCACTGAAAAGCTCTGGACTGAGAGATACTTTTGGAAGTGCCCAGACGCTGTTGAAAAGCAATCAGATTCCTCCCTTCTTCCTTTCTAAAATAGAAGCAGCCTGCCCTTTCTAGCAGCCGTCACTCACCATCTAAGCACTTTTTAGATAGACTGAACGCACATGGTGGGATGTCTCCTGATTCTCACAAGTGTCATTTCAGGAGACCTGAGGCTGTAGGTTTTTTTTTTTTTCCTTGTTCCCTCTTATAATTTGGGACAGTGAAACATGCAGTGCAGGCAATATAAAGCTCAGTTTTCAAAAGTGGGAAAATCCACAAGTCTGAGCAAATGCTAATGAATCTTTATTCTTGCACTAAATTTGATCTTATGAAAGGCTACGGAGAAGGCTTGAATTTACCTTGTGCCTGTGGAGCCTTCGACTCTGGGTKAAGCTGTCTGCATCTGATGCAGGAAAAGTCTTCCAGAAATGTGAAGAGATCTTTGCCAGAGTTTAAATATTTTCATGTTTTCAAACCCTTGTATGGAGAAGTTGGTGAATTTTCCAGAAATTAATCCGAATGATTTTTCCCTGTATCACAGAACTTGAGAATGGTGTCAGTATTTCAGAGAGTAACTGATGTTTCTTCCTTCCTCGTGCCACAAGGCTGCTTTTGAAATGGGCACCAGCATTCATTCCGAGCCAAAGATTAAGTTGATAGATGGATGTGCTGTACCCAGATGTTTCCGTACTCTGCTTTTTGTGGTTCTCACATGAATTTATCTTGGATTGTTCTCCCTACCTGAATGTAATTCCCATATGTAACAAATTGAGGCATGCAAATTGGTGATAAAATAGCATCACRTCTTGTGCAGATGTCGCTGGACAGAGAGAGCACAAGGTGCATGCAGACTAAGGCTGCCTTTGTGGATGCTGGTGCATCCAAAAGCAGTACACAGTTGGCCCTGTACCTGAATTTACGTAAACGAAAAAAATTCAAGTGCCAAGCAAGTAAATATTTTTCAATATTTGACTGCCATTTCTTAACCACCAGCTGCAAATGCTTTGCTGTGTTTATATATAGATAGGATTTCCCTTGCTTCTCTCTCTTTGCCATTGGGAAGAGTTCCCCAGGGCTGGAAAGCAAAGCTAGAATAGCACAAACTGTTTGCTAATGGTTCTTAATGCTTTCCCACTGGAGATCCAGGACACTTAACAGTGTTAAAAATAGGTTAGAAGAGGGATAAGTAGTGAAAGCGCTAGTCATTCCTAAAAACCTCTCTGGTACAAAGAGGTTGCAGCAATGTTCCTGGTCCTCAGCGCAGAGGAAGCAGCAAGTCTTGTCTCTGAAGGAGAGCAGAGCGGAGGCAGCGTGGAGGGGAGCTCCCCGCGCCTCGGTGGGCTGGCCTTCCCCCAGTGTACGGTGGGAAGCCCCACGCTGTGTCTGGAAAAGGAGGATACCCCGACAGCTGGGGTACTGGGAAGGAGCAGGCATCTGAGGGACGAGCCCAAGGGCAAGCTCATGAGGGAGAGGCTGTGAACTTCAGCCACGCTCGCAGGCGCTCTTGTGCGTGCTGCTGGTCGCAAAAGACGCGGTCCGGGTACGTCTGCTGCCTGACTGTGAGTGCCCCGGGCTTTGAATCACTGCTCTTTCTTCGGTGAGGCACAAAGGGCGCGAACAAATTATTAAATCTTAAAATTGCAGGTGAAATAGCACAAACATATAATGACTTAAATCTACCCTTGTTACAGGTCGCTTGTGTCTTGGATCTTTGTAAAGTGCTTTCTGGTAACTGCTATGAATGATTTTAAAGGGYGTCTAAGAGGCCTGAGCTTAAGCCTCCACATGGAGAGGTTCTGCAGACAGATAACGGCAACATCACAGCTTATTTGGGAGGCTGGATGGGGAGAAATTTGTTCTAAATTAAAATTCAGCATGTCAAGTGTGGAGAAAGTACTGATGAGAGTCCTGTGTCTGGCTCTGACCTTTCAGTAGCTGCTGTGCTTTCTCTCCTCAGAGAAAAATGTTGCTCTTCTTGTGGCCTGTTCTGCAATCCATTTAGAAACACGCCGTTAAAAGCATTAATTCCATTTTGAATTTCCATTTTTTCCGACCTTTTCAGTCTCCTGCTTCTTCAGCATCCTCCATCCCCACTAGCTTTGTGTCTCTTCTGGAAATTATTGATGATCTTTTTTAATGGCCTAGACAACGCTAAAAGCCGCTCCTCGGCATTTAGAAGCTTCTAAGAGTGAAAAAAGATGATACTTTATAATATCTGAAAATTACCAGCAGGGGTCAGGCTTACAAATAATTTAAGCAATTCAAGCTGCATATTTATAAAGGAGACCTTTCTGTGCTGAACATGTTGTAGATCAACCAGCTTCTATGGAAAAGTTTGTAACTTTTGCCCAGTGAATAGGAGAGACGACTTCTTCGTTGGACCTGAAATTTCTGTTGCATAATTTTGGGATATTTGCAGATGGGTGCACTGTTTATTGTCACGGTGCAAGGACTGTCAGCTTAATTTAGATCATTTAAAAGTGAGTATTGTCAAGCAAGATAATTAATTTTTTAAAAATATTCTGGAAGAGGATCCTGAGAAAATCRAATGCAGAGATCAATGTTAATATGCATTAGTTGCACAGTTAATCCCAGGAAGTTAACATGCGAAAGCTGAGGTTCTTGAAGCAGCATTAAGGTTTTTGTACTCTGTACTTAAATGCAAGCAAAAACATTATGTCGAATGTTTTATAATAATATCTCCTGCCTAACAAGTTTGATAGAGTCCTCTGAAGGATTCAGCAATCGTTTGTCTAAGGCTGATATGGTTGATATAATATATTTGACCTTTCAAAAAGCTTTGAGCCAAAGGTCACAAAGAAACTTTACTCTGATGGAATAAGAAAGAAGGTTCTTTGTTGGATTAATAAGAATATAAAAATCACAGAGGGCTGGCTGTCCCAGTGTACTGTCTGCGGGGATGGCTGGTGGTGGATGACCATGCGAATAGGGCAAAGCTACTGGGGTACTTTGCCAGAAGGCTCTCCTAGCTTCTAGTGCCTTGTCTCCAGGATTTCCTGAGCCAGAGATAATATAACGTCTTTCTGCTTTGTAAAGCTTGATGCATTTTCTTCCATTAATTTGCTTATGTAATACAAAGTTAAAAGATAGAAAATCAAAGAATAAATGTTGTTTTCACAATACCAAGGGTTTTCCACTAGGTCCTAGAATGGTTTTTATTGGGAACTTGTTGTCCAACACAAAGAGGAGTTTGTGAGTAGTGAGGTGACAGAATTTGAGATAATATGAAATTATTCAGCTTATCAGACTGTTCAGAGTTTCAGAAGAATCTTACGATGCTGCTCGAGATGGGAAATGAAGTTGTACGTCAATAATTGCAAAACCCATGTACATAAAAAAYACCTTTACTTTTACTCCCACAATAGTGGGCTCTAAATGAGCTGTTATCACTCCAGAAAGAGATCTTACATTATTGTGAACAGTTTTCTAAAAATACCAGGTAAGTGCTCAGTAGTTAAAAAGACAAATAGAATACTAGGAATTATTAGAAAAGAAGATGAGAACAAAACAGAAAGCCTTATTATACCACTGAATACATCTGAGTGCTGCTTGTAGTTCTAGCTTTTCTCATAGCAAAAAGCCTGTATAAAACTTGAAGAAGAACAAGGAAAGGCAATAAAGATGAGCAGAAATATGGAAAATCCTTGATCTGAGGAAAGACTGAATTGAGATTCTTCAGGAAATAATAGAGGCGGCCTGTAAAGTGGTAAGGAGAGGGGTGTATGGTACAATTATTCACAACTTTTCATAGCAGAACTAACAGGCACTCAGTGAAATAATCACATGTGAAGTATAAAACAAAATGAACTAATTCTTCATACAGCACATAATTAAATTATGGAACTTACTGCCAAAGAGTGTTGTGAAGGCCAAAAGCATAAATCAGATCAAAAAGAGATTTGATGCACTCATGGAGATTTTAGCTGTTGGTGGTTACTAAACATGATGGTCTAGACGCAGTCTGTGGTTCAGGAAGTATCTAAGTTGGATTTGCTTTATATTCAAGTTGTATATTTTTAATATGCTTTTACAAATTATATTTTCATCATACAGACTTGTATCTTTCAGTCATGTTTTAACTGCCTCAGTAGTGTAGCTTTGTGGTACTGAATACAGGAATAATCTGATACTGCTTGTGATTTCGTGTTTTACTTGATTATTTGTGGTGGGACTGTGCAGGGACACAGTGTCTGTTAACTTTTCCTTCTTCTCCAGGCTGAAAATTGAGGAGCTGGAAGCTGAACGCAGCAAGCTGGAAGAGGAGAACAGATCTCTGGAAATGAAACTGGAGAAGCTAACCCTGCAGGTAGGAAATGTGGAGGTCCAGAGCAGCTAGAGAGCCTGACATGGTCCATTCGCCATAGCTGTTCCAACAGGTGTGCCAGAATGCTCATAGCATGCAACTTCACTTCCCTCAATCTGGGCAAGGCATTTTTCAGAAGCCTATGCAAACTGCACCAACACACTTGCATCTCGTGACAGTGTTATTGGAGTGTTTTGATGTTAGATGTGATCACTCAAAYGCAGTTGTCCTTTTCGATGCCTTTGCCTAGAACCTCTTCTTTTTCTTCTTGAAGCCTTAAAAACTGTTCCATTTTAAATAACTCCACTACCATAAGTTGTCTGTCTCCAAATTCATTTGTGCCAAAGCAGGAGTGTAGACAGGGCTTACCAGCATGGAGCTGATATGAAAATTTGACCTCCATTTGTAGTGAAGACTCCACTGCTGCTATCAGCGATGGAGACAGAGACCACCAGTTTGTGGCCTCATTAGGTAGTCGTTTTCCAAGCCAGGAAGCATCAGTGCTGTTGAGAGGATGACATGGCAGCATCTCCAGACCAGACATGGAGAGCAGAAGGTGTGGAGTCATGTTGTGGTTTAACCTGGCAGGCAGCCAAACACCACACAGCCGCTCGCTCRCTCCMCCCTCCCCTCAGTGGGATGGGGGAGAGAATCAAAAAAAAGTAAAATTTGTGGATTGAGATAAAGACAGTTTAATAAAACAGAAAAGGAAGGGAAAATAATGATGATAATAATAATAATGATAGAATATACAAAATGAGTGATGCACAATGCAATTGCTCACCACCCGCTGAGCGATACCCAAGCCGCGATCGCTACTTCCTGGACCACACCTCCTATTTATATATTGAGCATGACGTCACATGGTATGGAATACCCCATTGGCCAGTTGGGCTAGCTGTCCAGGCTATGCTCCCTCCCAGCTTCTTGTGCACCTGGCAGAGCATGGGAGGCTGAAAAGTCCTTGACTAGTAGACTACTTAGCAACAACTGAAAACATCAGTGTATTATCAACATTATTCTCATACTAAATCCAAAACATAGCACTATACCAACTACTAGGAAAAMAAAATTAACTCTGTCCCAGCTGAAACCAGGACAAGTCAGAAGGACGAAAGGGTATGTTTCTTTTGCTGTGCTACTGTGGGTGTTTTACCTTTTCCTGAGGTAGTGCTGTCCTATATGGCAGAAGGTCTTCAACTTTTCACTCAAGAGCACCTGCAGCAGTTGAGTGGACTGTCTGTTCAGCTTGCTCTCATTCTGGGAACAGCTTTCCTGTGCAGAGGAGGGGCATGGGAGTTGCTTCAAGCTTTTGTAGTGTTTCCTGTTTGAGAGGTGCTGGAGCAAACAAGAACCTGAGCCTGTTTGCTTAATCAAAGCCCATCCTGCTATGAACAGTGTTATCTCTCCGTTCTGTTCTCTCTGATACACTGAACAGTTCGGCATTGTAGCATTTCATTCTCTTAATTTTTCTTTCTTTTTCTCTTCTTTTTTTCCATTTTCATGTAAATTGCTTCTTRGTAGAAAACCTGCAGGTTTGAAATTACCCAGATTTCAGACAGACCATTGATTTTATCTTGACGCCTATTAGAGGTGAATCAAATCTTTTTTTTTTTTATTACCAATTYCTAGAGACAGGGGAAGTGACAGCTTTGATAAAGCAGGGAGCTAAGAGCTGCTGAGCATCTCTGCTGAGCCATGTTTAGTGTGAAACCTGTCACCGGGCTCTCCTTTAATTGGGTTTCAGTCATCAGAAGGAGATGAAAGGTTTGGGCTGGTGTTTGGATGCTTAGGTCTCCAACAAACACGACAGCAGCTTTGGTTTCAGAGCAGGTTACAACTCACTCAGGTCACATTTAATCTGCCAATGTTGTCTTACAATGGCTGCTGGCTTGCCAGGAAGGCCTGACCAGAGGAATTCCCTATTTTCTTTGTGATACTTAGAGATGCTTTGCTTTGTTTGCTTATACTGCTCTTGAGATGCCAAAACACCAAGCTTTTCAAATTGCACATTCAAAGAGGAAAGGTCCGAAGTCTTCAGTGTAGTCTTGCTAATTGTCTGCCTTCTGGTCCTCGGTAGAGGAGATCATCATCAGCTACCGTTTGGATAGCTGAGCTTTCACAGAATAGGAAAGTAATGTGGTGATAGGAACAAGATGGGACCTCCATACAGTGGTAAAGCTACTATAAGTAACAGTTGTACTGTTCAGTAAAAAGGCTTTGAAAGCTCGTCACAGGATCCCCATGACGTATCTCATTAATGGTGCTTGCTGTTTGAAAATGGTATTGTACAGGTCAGGGCTTTGTGGAGGGAATGGGGGGAGAACAGGAATGACCTGMAGATAAAGCAGAGTAAAAATTGTACGGGAAGGATGTGATAACATGTAGGTGTGGAAAAAGAGAAGGAAGGTGGTCATCTGGCTTAGCAAGTCTAGGAAAGAGAAATCTGCCAGTCCCCCAAATGGTTAGTTAGTGAGCTGAATTAAGGTAATCATGCTCTTACATCTGCTTTGCCAAGGCTGAGGACATAGCTTCAATTCTTTATTTAACACGAGGTAGCTCCTCTTCCTTAGCTTCTCACTTGACTTGTGTCTTAGGAGACTGGCTGCCAAAAGCAGCTTCTCCAAAGGAGGAGGAGTAGAGAGGAGAGCATAAATATAGGAACACATAAACTGAATGCTAAAATGTCGGTATTGTTCAGTATGTGCCCAACTGAATGGTCAAGATTTCAGAACTCCTCAGAGGGGAAAACATCAGCCTTCCCATTTTTTACTCACCTTGAGAATCAAATATCTTGACAGGCCAAGCTTAGAATGACTTTTTTTATAAGCACATTGGAAGAAGGTTCCTTACAGTGGGAACCCACTAAGTTAAGGATAAGCTTCAAAATTCATCTCTTCTATCAGTGCTGACCAAATATGCTGAAAATATTATTATACACTCAGATAAGGTCACTGAAATGTTGCTAGTTTGATGTGTTAGTTATTCCCATCTCTGAAAGAAATCACTGGGAAATGATGGGTTAAAATAACTTCTCTTTATCACAAAGGGGGAAAAAAGGCAAGACAAACTTTATATACAGAAATCACAAGAAAATTTTACTGAACAGAAAGATGATTGAAATTACAAACATGGGAAAAACATGGCATCAAATCAAATAAAGGTGTAAGAGAAAGTAGGGGGTGACATTAAACAAGGTAGGATGAGGGCGATTTCTGACAAATCTTTATCTGCAGTTCCTTTTCTAAAATAAAACCTCTGACTTTCTGGAATTGTATCTACTAAATGAAAGATACATAGGAGGGACGTATTAAAGTTGTGAATTTGGAAGAGGAAGAGGCAGGATGTAGAATTAAGTCTTTGACTGCTTTACACTGGACTGGACTGACATCTGTTGAGTTCACAAAGCCATGTGTGGTGAATGAAATCTAGGGAGATATGGCTAATATTTGGTAACTAAAAACGTCAGTGTTTGACTGTATTGATGTGTGGAAGGGAGTAAAGTCTCAAAAATGTTTGCCGCCTCTCGCATCCTGTTGTATCCGAGTATTGGCACACGAGTTTTGCTCATCTCTGCTTTGGCTGCTGATACCAATAGCCCACTTTGTGAACTACAGGACCCTGATGGACTGGCCAGAGGGCAAGCGAGCRCGTGGAAAGGTGCTTTTGTGTTAGGTATGTGATTCACGCTCCCTGAGCTCAGTATTAGCAAATAAAGAAACTGAGATACTGATAGCTATCCGCAGCAGTGTATATAATATCTGACATCTCTTTGTATTCTGTGCTTGTGTGGGGACAGCTTGAATTATGGCTGAAGGCGATTTCCACCTCCACACACCCCTTCTTCCAAAACCCCTTGGCTCTTGACACCTAGCTGCAGGCTGCATTGATTTTCTTTCACTGGTATAAAGACTTTAGCATAGATATTACTCACTGGTCAGGTCTTTACTGCTAATAAAAACCTCAGATTACAAAAACACAAGAAATGTTGGAACTGTAAAGAAATGACACTCTGCTGAGGGTGCCTGCCCATCRCCCAGGACATTATCTTAAGAAAAACATTTGAACTGTGGCTCAGGAGAGGGTTTCAAATAATATCTGAAAAGAGTGGGTTTAACCAGACAATTTTATCTCCTCTCCCCTACCCTTCCTTCTTTCGATGAAGCAAAAAAGGCTTCCAGGAAAGCAAATGTGCTGTTACTGCTTGGCCTACAGTGGGCAGACTTGCTGAGATTTCAGTGAAAAGTTTGGTTTGTTTATTTATCTGAAATGATCTGGACCATCTTGCCGAGCTGCTGGTGGAAAAGTGCAACTCGATGCCAGAAACAAAAGAGACTGATCAAATCAGAGCTTTTCGGATAAAGTGGGAGGAAAGACTTGTGAGGAGTGTTCAATTAGCATTTCTTACTGCTAGGAGCCTTGTGTTTACAGGCAACCAAGCGGATGTGAAGTGTTCCTTATGCAAATACTACTCTCCTGCTTTTCCTGCTCTCCTCTACTCTTTGAGCTGAAGGAGAAGAGATTCTTCAAGTTTGGCTGCTTCAAGGAAGATTGATTAAAATCAGCTGCAGTTTGACTTAATTGGATCCATATGCTTGGAGAGGGAGCAGGACTAGTTAGAAGTCCTCGTAATTAGTTCACAGCTGGTTGGTGAGAAAAATGAAACTCCAGTTAGAGTTCAGATAAGTAGATCTGTATGGATAAAAGGCAGGGAGATGATGTTTTTTACACTGAGATGTGTTTGGGCTTGAAAATCACCTCTAGTCCTATAGCCAAGCTAGCAGCTTAATCCCTTTGAGCATGTGCATGTGTATTTATGAGGCTAAATGGAAAGACTCTTTATTTTCTTGCTTGTTTCTGAGTAAAAGGAATCACCTGTGGATCCTGGCAGTCAAGGAAACCTGAACAGGGTCACAGAAAGCTGGGAGAGGATCTCAGGGACTAGGTGAAACCCTACAAGGGTAGTTTGGCTGTGTGAAAGGTTCATGGTTTGGCACAAACTCTGAACTGATCAACTTTGAGTGTGATGCCCCTGGTCACAGTAGTAACTAGTTGTGTTTAGCCTTTCTGCTGGTCAGTAATATGACAGCAACACTCATAAAAATGCAATATTATTCATACATATTGAAACAATTGATTTTTGCATGTTATCTCAAAGAGCTCGGAACAAGTTGACTAGCTACATAGTATGGGGACAGACATCAGAAAACTTTTCTGCAGCCAGAAGCTGGTATTTATGCTAAATTTTGCAGTCAGAATAGAAGGGACTGAATTCCTATTACAGTGTCCATGAGGGAACTGCCTGAGAAAAACATACTCCACAAAGTATTTGGGGGTATTTTTTCATGCTGGCATGAATTTATGAATGTGTTTTGAGGTGTTCATTAATGCATGTGCAGTACTTCCTTTCTAAATGTCTAACTTTGCTATTGTTATTGACCATTTTACATTTTAAGATGTTAATCTGGTTAAATTAAATGTTAGTTTCTTCCAGGCTTTAAATCGATTATTTTTGCACAAATTGAAGCGTAAAGCACTTGTCCACTTCTGTGCTAGTTGTGTTGTACCTGTAATGATTTGAAGATAAGAAATAAGCAAGTTCTGCAATATTATCATTTTTTTAGTAAGAGTAGCTGACATAAGTGATAAAGCTAGATACAAATAGAATGGGTGTCTGAAGATTTGTCCTATTTGTCTACTTTAGGTCATTTTAATTGGCCTGCCTAAGCTAGCATGGACTTGCAGTGGTTGGTCCCACCAAAGCAGGAGGCTCTGTGCAGGGGAGGCTCTGCAGGGAGAGTGGGTGGCTGCTGTCTGCTGTATTAAGTTCTCCAGGAGTCAAATGTCCGTGGACGATGAAGGTTCTGAGGCATCCAGAGTGCTTTCATGTTTCTGTTTTTCCCTTCTCTCTGTAACCTTTGTGGTTGGGCTAGTCTCCCTCTTATCCTAGCGCAGTGTTTTGAGGGACTAACAAAACATCTGGGAGCTGTACCCCAAGTGCAGATTCCTCTGTGTTGTGGACAGGGAACGTTTCTCCTCTTTAAGCATTAATGACTCATTTTATAGTTAGGACTTTGGCGGCCAGGCAGTAACTAGCTTGGAGTTAAGAGCCCAAGGCAAAGTTGAGGTCATTTAACAGTCTAACTGTTCATTATGTGACCAGTGAAGAATGATGAATGAATCATTTACACTGTTATAAAACTTCAAGGGACATTGTCAACCTTTCAAGGTTCCCTAATTGACCTCTCGAATGCTCACGAGTCTTCTTCCATYCATGCTTTCGCTTTCACAAACTTCCTGTCCTTTTTCCTTCATCTGTGCATGCTGTGGTCTGCATTAGCCTCTGTGGCACAGCTGATCCTCATGGAAAACCTCAGGTGGTTAAGTTCAGCCCTTTTTAAAAAAAAAAGGGCTTCTTTAAATGGGTTTGGGCAAACYGCTTGGCATCTCTTCAGTCAGGTATAGCTTTTGGCAAGGTGTAGGAACAAATCTGTGTGTGCTTCAGAGGGATTTAATTATGAGATAGAATAGCTCAGAACATACGTCAGGAGACCCAGTAAAAAGAAGATGAACTAAGCAGAGAAGTGCAGGTCCAGGTCTGCGGAAGGTCGTATCATATCGTCCTGCACCCACTCATCCAGTACATTTTGTTTCATGGGAGCATGTGGGAGTGGATGGGGAACAGAGTGATTTGTGATCCTTTCCACAGACTCCTGGATTTTATCAGCAATAAGCTCATCTTTTACAGGCAAAGATTACCATCCAGATTTCACAGACTGCACCAAGTCTTCACTGATGTAAGGAAGCATGTATCTGCTCAAGTGTATATTGGCAGAGACCACTCTGGGGGTCACTCCACAGTTTTGCTCAAAACGCCAATGAAAAACACATGTGATAAACATCTATGTTGCCTTGGTTAAATTTATACAATTTCTATTAGTTATTGACCTAATAGCTCAAGTGTAGCACTGGCATTTCACTCAGGGATTGGCATTCCTAATTCTTAGCCTCATTGCAAAGGTATTTTCAGGTGTTTGCAGCTACCTTTACACTTTCAGGAGTCTCCCCATGACCTAACTGCCTCTACTGCTCACTGGAAGCATGTAACCTAGACATCATGGGTATCCATTTATGACAGATCAGAGGTATGTGATGCTTGTGTAGAACATTGGAGAATATGCACACAGCAAGTTGGCTGTGATTGCAGCAGGGACCGAGTGAATCTGGTACCATGGGTAACAATAGCACTGGAGATGGTACGGCACAGGCAGTAACATGCCAGGGTTAGAGAAGCACCGTGGAGTCACTGGGCATGTACTCTGGTGGTTAGCATGAGCAAAAACCTCTGCTGTTACACCTTCACTTCAACTGTTGCTTGAGCTAGTTAGGTTAAACTATGGTCAAACTGCTTTGCTGTGTAGGTATCTGTAGTGTTCACAGTGAACTGCTAAGGGTATATGCTAAAGTGCTACCCAAATGAATGCGAGGGAAAAGAACTTCCCTATAATGTGCCTATAAATTGTGCTAAAAGGATTATATGTGTTATTTGGGAGAAAATATCATGTATCTTGTGCCATGTGCATTAAGTACTGAAGAAAGTCCTAGAACTGGTGTAAAATGGAAGGAGTGTAGAACCTGCTATGCTCCAAGCCTTGAGGACTACATGACACTGAATTAGCTGGGGCTATGCAAATATTTGTACATATTAATTCTAAATACATCGCATTTATTAGAATTAACAGGAATTAGAAACATGCCGTGGGAGCAGAGAGGAGGAGTATAAACATGTCATCAAGTTGTAGATTTGTCATTAGGTGGTTCAAGGAGAAGCTATTTCTTGGCCTCAGTGGCCCTGATAAACGTGATGTGCAAGGTGGATGTCGAATAAAACAAGCACACGCACAGTACAGACTTGCTAATGTTTGTTAACATCAGGGACCAGGAGTGCGTAGATTCACATTTGTGCAGGGAAATTTTACCAACATGCCCTTTAAAAAAAGGAGTTTTTTAAGGAATTTGCACATTGAATATTAAACACCTGAAGGTCTATAAATTTTACTGCCAGAGCTAACGCTGTATTGTTTATGTCAAGYGGTACCTTTCTCAAAGTTCTGCAGAAACTGATTAACATTTGCATAATACATTTAACACAAAAATCCATAATAAATTCATTAATGTACTTCTGCCACTATCCCTGAAAATATCAGCAGTTGTGTGGCATCACACAGCTGATTAGGTGAGCAGAAGGAGAAGGAGGGTGAGCAGTGGATTTCCTGAACAGCTCTGAAACAGGGAAAGGTCAGTGCACTAAGTGTCAATATCTGAGCAGCAGCACGGAGAGCTCAGAGCAAGCAGGGAGAGAGCTGGGACAGGGGAAATGTCCTGCTGGAAAAGGTTGCTGTACCAGTAGACATGAAGCACAAACTTTAAGAGGTGGCATCCATGCTAGATAGAAAAATTGGTGACGAGCACAAAATGCAGATGAGGATGCTGCTACACTGAGGAGGAGGTTGCTCCTAGAGTGCATGTATTCTGCAGGGGGCAAACACCAAGAAATTGTTGAAGTCCTGCCGTGGTACAAGAAAGCTGGCTTGAATCAAGCCTTTCTTTTCTGAACAAGTATTGCAGAATGAATGGTGAAGTTTTAAAAGTCGTGCAAGACCTCGTTGTGTGGCAGGGGGTCACTAAACCACTAAATCTGGGGAGTAGTCTCTGTGTGTGTACCACTTTCATGAATGGAAAGTATGGTGACAGGGACACCGCTCTGTTAGTGTTCCTGTATGATCAAAAGAGCAAGGATGTAAGAAAATGAGTAATTTCAGCTACAGTTACATGCTCAGACACACAGTTGTGTTTATAAAATGCCCACCCAACATATAATGCTAGCTGATGAAGTAGTACTAAGTAGCAACTACAGAAGGCTCCTGTGCAAGAACAGCGTTTCACCGATTTCCCAGAATCATCCTGCAGGTAAAAGCCAAGGCTGAGGAGACAGACAGAACCATTTTAAAAAGAGACTTCACTTTTAAGCTCCTCTAATCTTATTTATCACACAGCAAAGAAAAAGCAGAGTTTCAGGAAACAATAAAAGTGACTGTCCATTTATAGTTTTCTGGTTTTTCTCTGTAGTCATTTGATGGCACGAATTAGTTTTCAATTGTTCTTTCTTCATTTTCTGTTATTCTTCTGCTGCTTTGAATTCTGCTACGGTGTCACAGAAACAAAACAAAAATGTTTAGACCCATGTAGGGAAAATAGTGCCTGGCAAGGTTTGTTTACTGAAGCTTTGTGGTTTTTCTTAGATTTCTATGAGTACCACATCTGTAAGTTAAGCTCTCTCCACATTTGGCTTTTAGCTTTTCATTACTCGTTATTATTTCAGCCTTTGTTTGATGACCCAATTATTTTTGAATTTTTGATTAAAACAAAGTAATAGGTCACAGTTTCATGCTATCCTTGACTTTGTCACTTTTTCTGTTGTGATCTGGCTTTTTGCCACTGGTCTATGTAAAGTCAAAGTTTTCAGTAATATTCTTGAACAGTTTTATCCTTCTGCTAAGGAGACTCTGGTTATGGTGCAGGATTTTTCCTCTACTACTTGGTATGCGGACAACTTGGCACCGTCTCTAAGAGACAGAAGACCAGGATGTGTTACCCAGATTATGGAAAAGAAATGAAGTCAGAGTTTAGCCAATTTTTTTTGTGTGTATGTGATGGGGAGAAGAGGAGAATCTGCCTGTTTCATGTCACAGTGAAGAGTGGGCAGCAGTCGTAATGATGTTAAAATACTCATGAGAAAATGGGGAGATACTCTGAGCTGAGCCACTAATGGAGATGGCAGTGTGCTCCAGAGAAACACGTTTTCTTTATGTGACCTCTGTCAGGGGGATTCAAGCGTGTGAGATGTTGATGTGTTATCTTACATATCCCAGAACCCTTCCCTTTCATCAGACTGACCCACCACCTATTTGACGCCTGGAGGCAGAGATCTACACAAAGAAAATGGGTTTCCCCTAAAGAATTTTATCAAAGAGCAGAAGCAAAACTTCACGTGCCTCTGTCACTCAAACGCTTGGCATTGAGCAATTCGATCTGCAGTCCAGGCTTGCTAGGGATCGGAGCTCGTGWTGTGCCTGGGGAGACCCAGGGGTGTAAGTGGGGAGAAGTAACACCCCGACGTCAGAGCATCTCTGCCAGCACACCCCGAACGCAGTCAGATCACGATACGGTCTCTTCCCAGTCTAAGTTTCCAAATTTGCCTCAATTTCCATTTGCTATTGTTTGATAAAACTCTAGAGAGACATAGATCCAGACAAGTCAGAAAAAAGTAATTGTTTTTGACAGCTTTCCTACCTAGATTTGAAAGACAGGTAACAGTAGAATGGAAAATGATGGCTAATTTAGGTAGAAGGGCTGCTCTCTCTAAATGAAGATAGACAGCCAGGATGGCAGGATAAGTGAAACACTGTGGAAACAGCATCTTCTTTGTATCTTTTTTTAAAAATCAGTGGTGTCACATGAGGCAGTTCTGTGTGTACAAAGGAGCAGTGGTATCTGCAAAGCCCAGTTGTGTTAAATACAGATGGGAGGGTTCCCAGGTGACCCGTCACATCTGTGTTTACCCAAGCATGGGGTTCGGCTCCATCAGGAACACTGCTGCTTCCCCTGATCAACGTTTAAACCCCATGTATCTTAAATAATACAGAAGCTGTGCCCGTTCTTTGCTTTTTTGGCAGGACATTTACAATGAAATAAAAAGTCCCTGAAAACTATTGTGCGTGTTGGACACAACATAAGATGTTCAGTTGAGATTGTGACCTTTCAGAACAAAGACGCTGCTTTTGAAAAGGGGGTTCGTTGTGCTTCTGCCTCTAGTAAGAGGAAAAACTTGAAAAAACAGTAACATGAAGGCTGTGCAGCAAGGATGAGCTCCACAGAGATCCTCTCGTGTATTTTTGGTTGTCTTCCAGTGGATACATCCTTTCTCTCTGTGCAATACTACCACAGTTGCAATCAGTGGTAATTACAGAAATTTTCTCATTTTTATGAGTAGGGGGATGTGAAAAGCTGTTGGCAGGGCAGTCTCTGCAAGGGAGCTCAGCTGTGGAACTGCTTTCCCTCTAGACCCATCACAGCTAGAGTTGCTGACCTTAAGGTTATTTCCCTAGGAGTCAGGGCTTACTCATAGGTTGATCTGTTCAGTGTGCAAGGAAAAGCATGATTAGATATGTTTGAGCTCTTCTGATTAATATTATCATGGTGGAGCAGCCTGAACATTTAACTACAACACCAGGGAATTTAATTTTTTATATATATATTTGCAGACAATTATTAGAATGCATGCAGTTGTATTTATATGTAGACATGACTTGATATATATGGGTGTAAAATAGGGAACGTTGCCCGGATTGTTTCAACAGAATCCGACTGGAGTATGGTCAGAGGGATGGTAAAGGTGGCCGAACGGAGAGGGAAATAACTGCTCGGGAGGGAGATCAGACAGAGGGTGCGGGCTGGGAGTGCTTCCCTGGACATGCTGCAACTGTGGCAGTTGCCACACTGTTCCCTTAAGGTTCACAGAAGTTGAAATGAAGGAGGTGGCAATATCGTAGACATTCATTAGGTCCCTCGTCAGGTGGATGGTGGGAAGGAATAGTAATTGTATAACATAMGAAATGGTTTCCTTGGTGCTGCCTAGTGGCTATGCTGTGGTGGCATGTAGACACTAACTTCTAGTTCCAAGTAATTTGGGGATTGAATGTACAATGTCTTTTGGCTTTTCTGCTTTCCCAGGGTCTCTGATATCTTCTGAGTATGATGCTGCTGTTGACACTAACCGCTTAGAAGATAGATCTGCATCTGCACCTGGAGATTTTTGTGTGGACCATTTTCTCAAGCATCCTAGAGAAAAAATACTGGACATACTGCAAAACAGACCTATCGGTCAATTCACCAGTGTATTCCTCCTGAGCCTACCCTTTCACCCCCCCCATCTCAGCTCCTTGGCTGTTCTGTTCAACTTAATGCTCTTTACGGATGTTGCATGCTTCCAGGGGATCAAAAAGATAGTCTGAGTCCTTTAGATATGTGTGAAAGTTAGGGATGATGCCCTTCTACCGATTTAGTCAATGATAGCTTGAAAACTTGTTACTGGGTAAGGCTGCTTCTGAAGTATTTATTTCTTTAGGCAGTCAGATCAAGATAATGTTGAATTCGCTGCTTGGAGCAGTTAACTCAAAGCCCTTCAGAATCCAGTAGGTTGCCCCATAGCCATTCCTCTTATTGTTTCAATTTATCCATAAATCTCTCTTATTCTTGTAAATTCTAAATGAAGAGATGACTCTCCCCATCTGAAGAGATTTCAGTGCTGCTTGAAGTCTCCTTGTACTGGCAGAAAAAAAACAATTGAGCTTTGAGCTTGAACTGAGAGACAGATAAGATCACCAGGAGATTTCCACAGCAAATGCAGAATATATTCTTCTCTAATGGATTCTTACTGCTGTCTGGCAAGTAATTGAATTGCTTGGGTAGGAAGGAAGAGGGGACTGGGTTGCTTTTTTTATTGGTTGGTTGTTTTTTTTTTTAAAGCTCCCAAATTTTGTAAGGGTAGGAAGTGAAAGGTGGTTTCTCTGTGTGACCCAGGATGTCTGTCAGAGATAGGGGAAGCGAATTAAAATGTCACTATATGTACATGAGGGTGATGAGGAGGAAAGGACTGATCGCTTCCTTGGTTCAGGGGACTTCCCTGTGTATTTGCTTCTATCTACTCACTGTGAAATCTGCAAGTAATTCACACTCTGGGGGTAAGAATGAGGCCACTGGGTAAATCTGGCCTCTTTCTCTGGAGTAAAGCAGAAAAGAAATTAAATCCATTCTTGCTCTACTGCAATTACTAAGGCAGTCTCACTCCAGCTGGGCAATAGTAAGGATGCTGTTTCCTGCTGTCCCATCGTAGTCAGCACTGCTACCTTGCTGGACCGAGTGCTGGGAGAGGTTAGCACTGGGTCATCTGGGAGGTTTCCACAGCCTATCTGTTTCAGTGCATAGCATGTGAGGGGACAGCAGCGTCCTCCTCTTTCACATCCTTTTGTTTAAAAGTATGAAGTATGTCCTGGTAAGCCAAGGGAATGACGGAGAGAGATAATAAGACACCCTTTGGTATATTCTTTGGAAACACTCGGATGGCAAAGAGGTGGTCCAAGCCGTACAGCCTGCATCATTGAAAAACACTGAACAACAGCAAAAGGGAAAAAAAAAAAAAAGGATGATCATCATGGAAATTGCTATAATGGTAAGATAATTAGAATGCAGAATGATTAACATTAGTCAGTGTGCTGCATTGGCAAGGACTATGCAAGTTGACATAATGGGCCTCTTCCATATCAAATGTGTTTTTTCAGCATTTGGTTTAACACTTTCATGTGACTTTAATAGAGTTCACAACTGAAACAGGCATTCGGTTCTCGTGAAACATTGCACAGTACTTCTCCTCTCCTATGGCTACTGGAAGGACCTCCTTGTTTTCCCTTTTGTGTCTACTCATTACTGAACGATAAAAGCCACTCTCACCATGGAGTCCTTCCACATTGTTTTGAATGATAGCCGGACATGAACTCCTAAGGAGTACTCTTTCTGTTGTGTTTGATGAAAATGGACTTCCCTAAAAAAAAAACCTCTCTCAAGTGTTTCAGAAAATGGTTGTCGTCTTCTCAAGGAGAAAATAAAAGGATTCAGGAGACCCAATACTGACATTCTCTTCTAAAAAAGACTTTTATAAATGTCTGTTGCATCAAAAGCCCCTCCCTGTTTGTTATCCTTACCCTAATGCTTGGAGAGTCCCCCAGCCAGCCCTCCTGTGTGGACCCCTAGTTAGTTCCTTTGTTTTGTCAAGACTAAACTGGTGTAAGAAGCTAGATTCAGCACCACGTTTAATCACTGGTTTTGTAGCCTGATTGAGTTTGGAGAAAAACTTTGAATGCAGAATTACTTCAGTGAAACCCTCGTGGTCCCCCATCTCTACCAATTGTTGCAGACCGGTGAACATTTGTTCTCCTTGACTACTAGCAATCCCACTTGCTTATGGACTGGGTCATTTGACATTTCGTCTCCCTCCATTTTCACTGGTTGCTTCTGACTAGGCTTGTGGTATTTTTCCAGGATCTGCAGTGGCTTTCCCCTTGCCGTGCTTAGACGTTGGCTGGTGGCTGTTGTCTGCTGTCTGTGTTGGGGCACTAGYGGTAGCACCAGCTGGCTTTTCCCCCTGCCTCTGCAAGCTGCGGAGCTCCAGATCCCTGTTTGGCACGTCCTTCATTACAGCCAAGAAAATCTGATGGTGCTTTGTGGCAGAAAATCCCCTGACCCTCAGTACTGTTTTTTTTTCCTCTCACTTCTTTACTATGTAAATAAAAAACATTTTTTCCTTAAGGAGTGGGAGAGCACACTGCCCAAATTCCCACGCTCTGCTTCGGTGCGCAGCGTGCGGGGGCCCTCCGGTCGCTGTGAGTAAAGGGCCGTCAGGAAGGAATTGCAGTCACGCAGCTGTGCGGTGAATATATAAAGAGTGTTTCGTGTGGTTTGTATTTTGTGGATTATTTTCTCTCTCCTCCTGACCCCACCTCAAATGAAATTCCTGCGCTTCATCCGTTCCTCTGGGTTGGGCAATCAGCAGATACGATCGAGGTCTGTAAGAAGGCAGTGGTCTGGCATACAAAGCAGTTGCATTAGGACTGAGGAGCCAGGACTAATGGGGAGCAAGGCTGGTAACAGAAGACAGAGAAATATGGCAGAGTAAGATTCATTAGGGATCAGATTCAATAACTGTAAAATGATGAGAAGTTTATGATCAAAGGCTTACTTCAAGCATTTTAATGACACAGTCATTTAATCCATTTAAAGCAGATAGATAAGGAGTTAAGTGAAATCTACAGCAGTCGTCTTTCTGAGCTGTTTATGAACCTGTTACAGGCTACAGATCACTGTGAAAGGCACAGGATGGATGCCTGCTGTAGTAATTGAATAGTATATAATGGGCTACCAGTCTTTACAGGCTGATTTACGTATAAGGTCGGTAAAACTTAATGCAAAGGCTAGTAGTTTGTGCATGGTTCCTCAGCTATTTTTAATGTGTACGTTACTAGCAAAAGTACTGAATGAAGGAAAGAGCAGAATTATTTTAAAACCTTTCTGTGCCAGGATATTTAATTCCCAGTGGGTGTATCTCCTCTGGAAGTAGCATCAGTATAGGCTGTTGCAGTGACAAGATTCAGATGGGCTCTGACACTTGAACCACCGTGTCATCTACCATAGGCATTACACGTCTGAAAAGAACTGGTGGGGTCAAGGGGGCACAGAAATTGTTTCTCATCTTTTCCTTCCACTGTTGGACTTGTGCCACCCTCCGTCCCTCTCTTGGTGACTCTCCTCGGTTAGTTAACTTCCTTCCCAGCTTTTCTTGCCAAGCACTTAAAAACTCTGTTTGGACAGTTGGATAGCACTTTGCTGCGTGTGCTCATGGAGCGCAGCATGCTCTCAATCCCTCTTTCTCTTTAGCTTTTAGCCACCTGGCCACTATGAATTACTTGAAGCCAATTACAGCTGGAGTGCTGTGTGTGTCTGCAGACTGCACCTTTTTCTATTTCTCAAGTAGTTGTTCTCCCCTTCAATACTCCTCCCAACACACACACACGCACGGGTTTATAACATAGCTAACAGCTCCTATGTCCCACATACTCCTTCGGTAAAGAAGTACTTTCCTTTCATTAAACGCTTAGTCTCTGTACACACACTTTTCACAGCTGTTGAGAAGCAAGCAGAGGGGGCTCTTTCTCTACTCACGGCTCGAGGCTTGTTGAGCTGCTGGAAGCAAAGTAGTTGCTGCTGCTGCATTGTTTAAGGCCGTGTTACAGCACCGGCTGTGTGTGATGCAGACATAGTAGCAGAGTTGGTATCAAGCTGGTAGGGAACAGGGAGAATTTCCAAGGGCTCTAGGCCATCTTGTTTTCTACTTGCACAGAAAGTTGCTGTCCCGCAGTGGTATTGATTAGTTTTAAAATAGGGAGGTGATAAATGGAGATTTCAGGTGGTTCTGGTAGATGTGACTGCAATGGATGGAGGTGTTTAAATCGAGCCTGGAATATTTTCCCCTACCTCATGCTGGTGTTCTTGCTCATCCCAGGATCTGCTGACGTCTAGCAACAGCGTGGTCCCACGGAGGGGCCTTCTCAGCTCTCTTCATTTGTGCTTTGCACAGGAACCATCTCCGTCCTCTTATTCCAGCTTCTCTCCCTCACGCTAGCTCCCTTTCTGCTGCGATTTTTGGGATGCCTGTCACAGCTGCTCAAAGGGTTGTGCATGTTTGAGAGAAGCTAAGGCTGAAGGTTGCAAATCCCTTGCAGCATGCCACGGCAGCCAGACTGTAGGTCAGATTTTAAGCAGCCTTGGGTCCACTGTCTGTCTGCATGTTCCCATTTCCTGAGAGAGAATTGGAAAATATTTTGCTTGTTTGAAAATAAGTAAAATTTGTCTTTAAAATTTTAGCACTGGCAGCCAAATCTCTCATTCCTCCACTTCCCTATTGCTCTTCAGTGTCCCTGTGTTTTTTCAGCTACTGTTCTTTCCCAAGAGCTTAGAGACTGAGCACTTGAGAGCTCACTTGTAGGGAGTAATATATAAAAATCTGGATTTTAAGCCACCTTCTGCCTCCAAGTACCTTGTTCTTTGAGGGTGCCCGTTGCACACTCTCTATTTTCACATGGCTATTTCAGAGATGAGAGTGATCTGGACTAGCAGCAGCTGCCCAGACAGGGACTGGCAGTGCAGCAAAGYGACCTACGCACAATAAGAGTAGTTTTTGACTTCCAACCCTGTGTCAGGGACACAGGAACAAGGTGGTAATCTCCTGAAAACAAAGTTTGGCTGGTTGCTGTGATGCTTGCTACACTGTTGTAGCACCCTAGCAAAACCCATCCCTGACAGAAGCACAGACCAGCAATAAGGTTGTCATAAGCAAAAAAAACAGGGCTCAGGTGCTCTTGTTCACTTACTTATAAATATTTGGTCAAGTAAGCTTATTTCTGGAAAAGTAAAACCTCCCACATAGATGTTCATGAGGTGTAGAGGCAGGAGAGAAAGCTCAGCAGCAGCGAGAGGAAGATGGTGCTACAGCAGAGCCGGGGGGCTGGTAACACCAAAAGGTTTGGGGATGTGGCCAGTTTTATCAACTGTGCATGGGTCTGGCAGGCAATAAGGAAGGAGATGATACAAATCCCAGCTCTGTTATGAGTATGACAGAGTGTGAGTAAGTGGCTTCTGTGGAATTTATGGATAATTTCCTTGAAACTTGGTCCCTTGTGCTGCRAAGGGGATGCTTAGGGCCTTGGCCATAGCAGCCCCTGTTGACGCAATGTGGTTTGGAGAACACAGCAGGAGGGAAACAATTCAATTTTGAAAGAAAATGGTTTTGCAGTAACAAATTTCCTTTGACCATCTATTACACCTGTCCAAATCCACCAGATTTGGTACATTGTCAGATTCTGGTACAGTTAAGTTTTCCTGGACCTGAGCAGCTTTGGTCCTTCTTGGGCACAGCTGATTGGTCTTTGCAGAATTCGAGCCCTTGCGGCCATGTGCTCCTCCCAGGGAGGTTGCATGGACTGCCCGACCTGGTAACCAAGTTTGCTGACCATCTCACCTGGCAGAGCAGTACTCCGGATTTCACTGGTTCTTTGCCTAGTAGTGCTTTGTTTTGAATAGGA
This sequence comes from Phoebastria nigripes, assembly GCA_035582835.1. Classification (NCBI taxonomy): domain Eukaryota; kingdom Metazoa; phylum Chordata; class Aves; order Procellariiformes; family Diomedeidae; genus Phoebastria; species Phoebastria nigripes. The sequence goes on from JAYKAV010001665.1 coordinate 2,320,019, forward strand.
GACTATCTCATTTAACAGCTTTTTAGAGAGGCAAACACATTTCTGTGTGGTTTAACTTAATATACAGGCTGCAGAGCTGAAGTGAAGGCACTGATCAGTTCTTACAGTTGAGACAGCATTCAGAAAACAAATTAGAGTTTGCGGTTGGTAAGGATCCAGGCAGAATTTGTAAAATTGAATAGTATTCTCAAGTTCAACATGGACAAGCTCATTACTGATCCAGAGAAAGAAGGCATGTATTGTGGAATTAGGGATGTTTGGGATTTTTTCTTTTTAGTATAGAGAGGCAGCCATGTTATGGTCTCTTGTAGGGCATTTTTAATGTGGATTAGAATTACTAGCACTGGCAAGGAGGTAGCTGGGGGGAACCAAGCTTGAGATTAGTGGGCCGGGTTTATCTATTACAAAAGACCAGTTTGTAGTTGACCGCTGAAGGTGGCTTTCTCAGTGTGCCAGCTCATGATGTTCCAGGTGTTTCCTGAGAGCAGAACCATAATTATTTATCTGTCTGAACCTCCACTTGATGGACATGAAGAACCACAATCATGGTGGTGTTACTGTGACACATGCATGCTAGGACAGAAATAATCTGGGATTACAGGGGTAAATTATGCTTGTTCAAGCTGTTTGCTTCTCTGCTCCACTTCCACTCTGCAGTCCTTCAGGTGCCTCGTTGTCTCCAAAGGTGCTCAAAACTAGATGGCAGATGCTGCTTTCAGAGGGCAGCTGTGGAAAATGGGTGGGTGACTGGCAGCAGGATGTTAGATGGGAACATGAGAAATAGTTTGTTAAAGCTCTGGCTTTAATGAAGATGAACATGTGTGCAGAATGGTTATTTTACAAAGAATGTGTACACATGTGGTCAAGAGGGATGTATGTAGAGGTGTGTTCATGTTTTGTGACTTCTTTTCTTGAGCTTTCACATCTCAATCCATCTTTGTTTCTCTCTTCACCRTCTCCCAGAAAGTAGAAGTCCTTAAATTAACTTTACTCCCTTTAAATCAGGATGGAGACTCCTTGATTTAAAGCCTAGTGACCAAGAAAGATGGCAGGTGACAAACCTGTTTCCATTCTCCRATTTTTTTGCACTCTAATCACCAAATAAACCTTGTAGTTTTCCAATGAGCTGGATTACATGGGTATGGATCACCAGGCGCGTGTTCAAGTTGTACGACTGTGAAACACACATTTCCTTTAGGGGAAAAAAAGCACAATCTCAGTGGCTGTATCTTAAGTGTCATTCTGCTTTTCCATCACCTGAGGATTTGAGCAGCTCTGCTACTCCGAAATATTAAAATGAACTTAGATTTGAAAGTATTTTTATATTTAGAGACATTGATTCTAATATAATTTCTCTACAAATTAAAACTCTCCTTGAAAAAGATTAAACTGTCAGTGATAACATCTAGGTTCTTGTTATGTCTAAGCGGAATAAATGCTGAAGTTACAGAATTGTCTGGAGGCTTAGAAAGTAAGAGGGGGAATTAACAATATGAGAGAGGATGGATAAAAGTATTGGATAACACTTTTTTTGAATTGGAGGGAGTGGAATGAGTTGAATTAAGAGGTTTATGACCAAAAAGAATACCCATTTAGTTTGATCTGCTATATAACACAAAAAATACAGTTTTAAGAGAAATCTCTACCCAGTGACTTGTGGTTGCTCCACAGCTTCTTTTTAATAAGATATCAAATATTGATTTAAAGATACTGAGCAATAGACAATGTATTGGTTTCCCTGGTTAGCCATCCCTATTAAAAATATATATTATTTCCAGTTCACTGGCTTCACCGTGAGCTATTGGGTTCTCGCTATGCTTTTGTTGCTAGATTAAAGAACCATCTGGTGTCAGATTTCCACCGAAGACCCTGATCAAATTGCTTCAGCCTTCTCCATAGTAAATGAAATAGTTTGATTTCCATTCATTTCTCATTGTAAGATGTGTTTTTCAGACCATGAATCATTCATGGAAATCTTCTCACAACTTTCCTTAATTTTCAACAACCCTCTTATGCATGCACACCTCACCTGGATGCATTATCACTGTAGTGGTCTCATCAATGCTGCATTCAGAGACAATATTGTTTCTCTAGTCCTACTCATAGGTACGTAAAGATTCTCGCTGTTCCTTTTTTTTTTCTCCCAACAGCATTAAATTGGAGGTAACCCTTAGTTATTAACCATGGCCAAAAGCCCTCCTCGCAGACATTGTCTTCCAGAAAGTACCTGCTGTGTTGTATATCTGAGACTATATTCTGCGCTTCGGGATGTCTCATGATGCATTTGAATTCATGTGGAATGATTGTGCCCAGCACAATCAGATTTCTAAGCTATCTTTGTGGGCTTTGTGTTTGCAACAATTCTGCCTTTGTGATATCTGCATATTTTAGTAAGGATTTATTATTTTCTTATGTATCTTAGCGAATGCATGCTGCATACAATTGCCCAAAGAAGCAATTCTTATTGGAAGTAACTGGGAAATGTCACTAGTAGTTCATCAGCTTTGAGTCCATTTAAAAACTGCCGTAATCTAATTTTGCATCGTGCTCGTTTTGAAAGAAAATGTGATTTTGATACCGAGGCAAATATTTTAAAGAATTCCTATTCTGTTATGTCAACACAGTTATCTTAATTAACTAGACTTGAAATCTCTTCAACTCTATTTGACAAGACCTGTTTTCCATGAAATTGTGTTACTTGCTTTTTCTGATCTTTTCTTCTGATGGAGTTGTGTATCAGTCCTATTTTGCGAGTTAAGGGGATTCAGTTTGCTGCATTCTGGAAGCTTCCTGAAAAGTGAACAAGGCAGCAGATAACTTGATCTGTATGAGGCTAGCTGGTTAATCTCATTTTTCGGTCTTCAGAGTCTATTCATCAGCCAGTGCTGTCTCATTCTGACTGCAGTAAATGCAAAATATGCAGATCAATACTGCCAATGGGTGATTAGTAATTTGCAAACTTCAGTAGGTGAATTCATCCAATTCAATGTTTTAAGTTGGAGAAGAAAGTAGAGGTGTGATTGAGTGGGCTGAAATAACGGAAGCGGATGTTTCCTCTCAAGTGAAATGTAAGCATTGTTGAGCTCTGTTAAGCAAGACGATGGCAGAGATTTGTGCTCCTTTCACAGCGATTACAGCAAATAATATTTTTTTTCTGAAATCACTAACATCAAGTGTGCTTTTCTCTTATCACCTCTCTTGACCTTGTTTTTTCACTGTTGACCTGCTGGAGGATAAAAATGTACAAATGTATGCAAGTAAGATTTTTTTATTGTTATTCTTGAGGCCACTTTTTGCTGGTTCAGGCAGATGAATTCTGGGGTGCTCGTCTACTATTCAATATCAGTTTCAGGCAGAAGCTCCCTGGTTTCTGTCAGTACTTCCCAGATGCATCAAAGACTATTTGGGGGTTCTGCCTGTGAAAGCAACTCGGGATAAATGCCTTTAGCTCCCTCAGAGAACCTGTGTACCGCTGAAGATTGCAGCTGAAGTAGCAGTAATTTTAAGGTATTAAAACTGCATTAAAAACAAAACAGTAACTGAAATATGAAAAATGACCAGGTAATTGTTACAAAAGTCTAATGAAGGAAAAATGCATTCCTCCATAGCAAATGTGATCTGACCCCTGAAAGTCAGTGTGATTGTGTGCTTAAAGATGCCGTCTGAAAATCCGTAGTTATCGAAGTACAGAAAGGCTGTCTTTCAGATTTGCTCAAATAAAGTTGAAAAGATGCTTTCTTAACTGCAGCTAGTCTGTGTTTCTGAGTTATGCATGTGTTATCTAATTAAAGCTTAATGGGAACGAAGTAACTACCACAGTGCAAGAGCATGTTGTGATAGCTGTTGTTTAAGGCTGAACTGTCTTCTCGGTGGTTTGTTATACAAAGGCTGAAGAACTGGTTTCTCACTGAGAAACACTAGAAAACTAGAACTTCTCCTCATTCACAATTTTCTTTCATAAAAATGTTGTGATTCATGTTGACGATGAGGAAAGTGATGATAAAAATCAAAGCTTGAATTTTATACAGCAGGAAGTACTTTGTTTTGAATGAGGTTTTGTCTTAACAGTTTATAGGTTGACCTGGCAGTCATAATTCTGGGAAAACTTGGCAGTAAAATTTGAAATCATTGCCCCTTCACATCTCTGCGGAAAATGTGCTTGTCACTCTCCAGTCCGTTAGCATGGTGAAGTAAAACTGGTGAAATAAAATCAAACAGGAGACAGGACAGTTGTATTTCAGACCATTAAGTTGTGCACTGACATCCAGACAGTTTTGCGTCTTCCAAATATATTTCAAGATAGATTCAAATTGGTTTTGGCTCAACTTCGTAGCAGTCTAAGCTTGAATGAAGAGGATGTGTTGGAGACGAATTGATATAAGGCAGGTTTAGCAGTTGACAGAGTCATTTTGCTAACGGGCCGGTGATCCCAGTCTGACGTTCCTAAGTATTTTCCCATATCTTTGGTTCAAATTGCATTTAAGAAAAAATGGATGAGTAGTAGTTGAAGCTTTGCAGGCAACCAAGAAGTGTTTTCCCCCAGTGGAAACCAAGAAAGTGCATTTAAGCAGATGGTTGTGCTGATATAAGTCCCCCACGTGGACAGCCTCACACAGCACATGGGGTATGAAATGGTGGGGGGATATAGCTTATGTCACCCACAGAGGTGCAGCATAAATCAAAAAACCTGCCCTCGTGTCAGAAATKTTTTTCTCTTTGTCATGGGAGTAGAAGGGTTTAAACTGAAACTTTTCTCTGTAGACAAGGCTCAGGTGGATCCCTTGTGCCATCCGCACGGTGTGGATAGCTGCTCCTCCTCTCCTCTCTGCTCCGTCTTACCCTGCTACCTTACAGCTTGAAATTCCCCTTGTCAGCCCAGGAATTTATTCCCATGTGGAGACTTTCCAGATCTCATGAGTACAATGGGTAAAGCAAAAACAAGTTACCAGCTCTTACTTTCTCAGGCCATATGTAACTAGTGAGGGGTATTGATTTAGTTTTGACGTGATGTAGTTTATAAATATGCATTAGGATTTAGGGTTATTTAACTGTGCTTTTTAATTCTCCTTGCATTGCTGACTCTTCTAGTGGAGGGTTTCTTTGTATGCGCAGCAAGCTGCTCCGTGACAGCCCTGTTCTCACTGGCTGGGACCTTTCTAATGTTTGTTAATCCCAAGTCTGTAGRAACTTCTAATGTTCAAGGAATAAAAGGGCACAAAACGACTCCCTTCTGCATGGGGCCCAAGGGAGCAGACTCCAGCTCCCTGAAACCTGGGACCAAAAGGCAATCGTCACCAGGTGGGGAGGAGGGAGGAGATGGAGGAGACCTTTTCCATGCTCCTGGAGAAGGGGAAAAGAGCTCTTTACATCAGGCATCCTACAACTTACTTAAATAAAGTAACCTGATCAAATGATGAAAAGGGAGGGARAATCAAACATTTGCCTATTTGCCCTGAGGCTGGAAGCGAATGTACCCTCTGAATCGATATTTGGATGTTTTAGATACTCAGGTCTCTTACTTGAGAAAGAGCAGAGCAAACAGAAGAGGGTTCTGCATATTCAACACACCTAAGCGAAACTGCAGTGACTCTGGTGAATAACGTAGGTAGCTCCATGGATAATTAAGAAAGGTATGTACATGTATATGTACATTTTTCTGAGATATTGGGAAGCTCCCTATTTGTTCTCTCACTTCTCCCTCTTCCAAATTATCCGTTACTAGAGCAATTTCCTCCTGGTACCTGGTTGGACGTTGAGGTGGTGTTGGGGAAGATGAGCTCTCCCCAGGGGCAAGCTGTGTCAATACAAACACCGCATCGCTGAGAAAAGAAGTGACTGTGACAAAAAAAAAAAATTAGCAATTCTTCTCTAGCTCTTCTTCCCCTCAGTGTGTTTTAGGGACATAGTTTGTTTTCCTCATTTTTATCGTCTGCTTGGCCAAAGCAGAAGGAGCGTGGGAAGCGATAACCTCTCGCAGTGAGAGGCTGCAGTGGAGCTTGTTTAACCTGGAGCACGTTTGCTATAAAACCCACTCAGACACGGCCCGGCTGCTCAAGGAGACTGTCAGAAATGAGTCCTCCTAACCATTTGCGTCTGTCACCGTTCCTATATGATGTGAAAGGGAACTTGATTTGCTCTTTAAGTGGAACTGCTTCCAGCTCGAGGCAAGGAATCTGTTAAGGACGGTGGGTTAGCTCTGCAGTGCGGCCGAGACTGAGGGTGCACGTTCATTCACTGAAAAGCAGTGGAGCTATTCAGGGTTTGCTTTGTACCCTGCCAGGTCGGAGTTATGCATGCAAGGACATACAGTAGTACTTTTATATGCATTAAATTACAGGATCAAAATGTCCTGGTGTACTTGAAGCCATTAGGAAGTTTCAGTGTTGCTGTTAATGCTGTCGTGGTTGACCTCAGCAACCAGCCTATGCAATGTGTTTGCTGTATAAATACGTGACATGGTTGACAGCTCTTTCTGTCACTTACTTTTCAGGCTTGTATATGCTCAGCTGAACTTCAATGCGTCCTGCCATCAGGTCATGAAGGTGGTGGCTTTTACGTAATTTTTAATTATTCATCTTTCTTTTTATATAGGATACTATCTAAAGAAAAATACCCATAGAGGTTTTGCTTTTTGCTAGTGAGATATATTAACTGGAAAATCTTATTACCTTGCAGTTTTACTTTCCTTTATAAAGTCTTGAAAGAGGGACCTCTGTTATCATACTTCACTCTGACTCTTCCCTTCCTGTTTGAATACCAAGGGTCCCAGGCTAGCACAGCTGATTTGTGCTGCTTTTCTCCTCTGGGATCTCCCCTTGAAATCCCATCTGAATTCATTCCAAAGTAGAGCTTTACCAGGAAATGCAGAATTACAGAGGCATTAAAGCGAGATTTATAGAGCATTGTTGGGAGGGAAAGCTTTGAGTGGTTGAATATTTGGATTGGAGTAAGTACTACAAAAAAACCTCACTTCAAGCATCTTCTGCCTTTCTGGTCTATTTGTACAGTATCTGTATGTGCATGTTGCATGCAGAATAAAAAAACAGAGCAGCAAAGAAGTGGTTGATTTTTGTTTTTTTAAACTATGTGTACTTCTCTTGAAAAGCTAGGTTTGGTCTGACACTTCTGTGCTGATTTTGGCTGGGATGGAGTTAATTTTCTTCACAGTAGCTAGTAGGAGGCTATGGTTTGGATTTGTGCTGGAAACAGTGTTGGTAACACAGGGATGTCTTCATTACTGCTGAGCAGTGCTTACACAGAGTCAAGGGCTTTTCTGCTCCTCACCCCACCCCACCAGCGAGGAGGCTGGGGGGGCACAAGGAGCTGGGAGGGGACACAGCCAGGACAGCTGACCCCAACTGACCCAAGGGATATTCCATACCATATGACGTCATGCTCAGCATGTAAAGCTGGGGGAAGAAGGAGGAAGGGGGGGCACGTTCGGAGTGATGGCGTTTGTCTTCCCCAGTCACTGTTACGCGTGATGGAGCCCTGCTTTCCTGGAGATGGCTGAACACCTGCCTGCCGATGGGGAGTAGGGAATGAATTCCTTGTTTTGCTTTGCTTGTGTGTGTGGCTTTTGCTTTCCCTGTTAAACTGTCTTTATCTCAACCCACGAGTTTTCTCACTTTTACCCTTCCGATTCTCTCCCCATCCCACTGGGGGGGAGTGAGCGAGCGGCTGGGTGGGGCTTGGTTGCCGGCTGGGGTTAAACCACAACAACTTCTCAACAGTATTCTTAACCAAAGTTACTTCATTTGTATGGGAAAGTTGATAAAATGTTTTTTGAAATTCAGATCTATGAGAGCCAGCATTTCTCACCATGAAGTTAAGTCTTATCTCTGATAAAGAATTTTTATAACTCAAACTATAAGCTCTTTGGGGCTGTTTTCAGAACCTATGTGCTTTTTATTTTCAGTGTCTTTATCAGAGGTTTTTGAACCATCACAGGTCTCCTGCATGCTACTACAGTGTAAATAATAGCAACTTCTAATGGACTTTGTTCTCTAGAAAGACAGGAATCCTTGACTTAAAAAAACTAGTGTAGAAACCCTGAAATTAAAATCTCTAGGTGGTAACAAACCATCCTAGAGCAGACTGTGATTTTCTTCCATTTCAGTAAAAGGAAGAGCAGCAATTGAAAAGGACAGTGAACGTTTGAATGCATTTTTTCTTCTAGAGTATCCCAACTCCGTGCCATTCCACGTCTCGCTGTCCTGACTCTTAACCTTCTTGTCACATTTGTTTGCATCCCAGACCTCATCTGAATGCCTCACTCAATGCAAATTATAGTCTTGTATACTCCAGGGGATAATGCATTTGAAAGTGGGTATAGAGAAAAAATCTCCTTTTTAAAACTGTACCTGAAGGGCTTCAGCACCACTGGTGAGACATTTTATTTTATTACTTGTATTGCAGCAGTGCCCAAAATGTGTTACATGTTGTACCAAAAGATATGGTCTGGTGTTAGAGCAGTGTGATTAGGGTGATTAGAGCTTTTTTGTCTGCGATACATCCTAACTCCAACCGACTCTCTGTCTCATTGCTAATTTGCTGTAGATGCTGCGGTAAAAGAGGGCCATAGGGAGGAATATCAATGAGTACATGTAGTGTGGCAGATCAGCTCAGGAAGGGAAAGAAAAAGCCCTGTAGAAGTCTTTGTGGGAGGAGCAGCCGGTCCAGGTGTTGGAGGTGGCATTACTGATGGAGTGGGGAAGGTAGTGTGGGATTACTCATGTCATTGCATGTGAGGGTAAGGATCTGAAATCTGTTGTGCTGGTGGGAACTATAGAGGAGTTGCTGGGGTTGAAGAGGCATAACTCAAGACTAACACAGATTATCTTCACCTTTGCTGTTCTGGAAGTGGCTAACATGGGTGTTCAGGAGGCTGTAGAAGAAGGGTTGCCTGAATCAAGGTGTATGGACAAGAGGTCACATCACTGGGGCAAGGAGAAAGATATTCCTGTTTTGGGGAAGAAGTAGCAGGAGTTGGACTAAGAACTGACTAAGAGAAGGATGAAAAGGTTGCCCAAGTGAATTTCTGCTGCCAGGTTTCAGGGTTGTGCATGTTGCAGATGTACACACAAAGATGATGGAGAGAGAAATGTGGTAAAGAAGGTAGGGAACCGGCATGAGAGCTGGTGGGAACAAGTGAGCATTTGCCCAACATCCAGCACCTTCTGTTTTGGTGGTTTTTTTTTTTTTTCCAACTGTTTCTGATTTCGAGTGTGTGCATACTGGCAAAGCTATGAGGAGCAGGTGGTGGTTGTTGCTTATTTGTTATCTTGCTTTGTCTCATCTTTGCAATCCATTTTTGTTAATACAGCTCCTGTTCCAAGGGCTTTAAAGATCCCTTGGTGTAGTTATGTTCTGTGACAGAGGGAGCCGGGGCTGGTCAGCATGCTGCGCTTTGTGCGCTGGGTACAGAGGGAATTCTTTGGGATGCGGTTTACTTTGGGTTTTACTCTAATCACTTGAACAAGCCTGAACAAAGAAACAAAAAGAACAAAACCAAGAAACAGAATTTCCATTAAAATGGCATCTCCTGAGGTAGGATTAAGCTTTCTGAGACTGCCTTGTACTGGGTGCAGAAATGCCTCCTATGTCCTTTTGTAGGAGAGAGCTGAGTAACCAAAATGATTTAAAAAAAAAAAAAAAAAAAAAAANAAAAAAAAAAAAAAAAAAAGAGCTGTTAAAGTAAAAATGAAATAAAGGTAGACCAGGAGAAGCTGCTCACCTGTATAGCCAGGCTGACTCTAGTTAATAAGCTACTGCAACAAGAGCTATAGATGGGGACTTTGCATGCACCTTTCAGGTGATAAATTCCAATTTTGCTTTCCCACTGTTTTTTTGTTCTCCATCTTTGAGTAAAATTTCCAAGGGGTATTGATGCAGGACTAGCAGCAGACAATTCTTGATGTAAATGCTATACCATTAACTGTAAGCTGAAGATAAATACATTTAAAGACGACTTCTAATGATTTGTGACTTCTCTGCTTTCATAATTCAGTAAAAGCAACAGGGTATTTATTAGCTGTGTGCAAGGCCCGTGTGCGTGTGTGGCTGTGTTTACTCACAAATACCACATGTTTTTGGAAAAGCAAAACAGTAATTCCAGAAACCTGAAGCCTTGGGAGAGGATTGCATTTCTGTTGCAGCTTGAACTGTGTAAAGGATCTGCGGTCAGGAGGAGGCACTGAACCCCAAGAGTAAGCTTGCAGGTCCCCGAAAGCAGCGCCAGCCCTTCTAGCAGCGCAAGCATCGGAAACTTGGATTTTGCAAGAATTCAGTAGCTGGAGCCTGACACAGTGAGAGACCAGCCAGAGGCCTTGGGTAACATTTTGTCACAAAACGAAGACAGGAGACAGTCACGGGTGGGACAGAGTAAGCAGCAACCCACGGTAGATCTGGACACTGGGGTTTATTTTAGAACCAATAATATCAGACATTTTACCCCACTTTGTTTTCTCACACAGTTGTTTGTTCACTCCCCACCTCGGGGAATGCCTTCTCTCAGCTCAACATTCCTTCCCCGCAGGGAGATCGCTGCTGGAGCAGGATGGTTGGGCAGAAAGTCGTGTCTGCTCCCAGTCACCAGTCACAGTCCTTACTGGCCAAGGTCCCTGGGCATCCGCTGGCCTTCATCCTCGTGCATCTCTCTGATCTCCAGGATCTTCCTCCACTTCCAGGATCTTTCCTGCAGACAGGATCGTCACCTTCTTCTTTCCAGACCCTCTTGTTTCTGAGACCACTTCTCTTTTTGGGAACCCTTATTTTCAGCACCACCTTTCTTCCTGGAACCCCAAGCCCCTGATTTTCCCAATCTAAATAGTCTAAATCATTGATCAGCTTCTGATCAGCCTCCTAAGCAGTGATTCTGTCTCATGCCTCTCTATCTTTGGAGGATTCAGGATGTGCCGCTTTTGGTTTAGTCCAGGTCTTACCAAAATTAACAACCAGGCCGTGCTTGTAGCGAGCAAGCAGCAGGCTTCTGCTTGAGAGTTCAAAAGTTCAGTTTTGGACATTCACCACATGCATATACCCAATCATCTGCCGTGTGTTAGTGTTCACAATTTAAGCTACTTTTTGCCTACAAGAGATGGCAAATGGAAGCAAGAGCATTCCCTGGCCAGTTGGATGGTTTTCAAACGCTCCCCTTCCATCACCCTTCCAACTGATGCTTTATATCTGTATTTAAGAAACTTTCCCATCTGTCTCCTACAGATAGATGCGATCTTTATTTGGGATGTTCTTCCAAGGTAACTATTGACACATTATTCCTTTAAAGCTGATACAATCTACTAAGCTCCTTAGATTGTTTCTATTTAAGTTCCCTGGTATTGAATAACGCATCCCAGTCCAGAAACCTTGGAGATTTTTCTCTTAAGAAGTCAGCACGGAAACAAATTCCTTAGCTAAGAAAGCAGCAGTGTGTATTGCTTATATTTGGGTGGCGCTCACTGTGCGCGAGAGTCGCGCAAAGAAGAAATGGTCCTTCCCTTGAAGAGCTTCCAATCGTCAGCCTTTTCTCAGCAGGGGCAAGCACAATCTGTTGCATTGCAAGCGAGTAGCGATTAAACTCAGCTGTCCATATGGTCCGCCGGAATTTATTGTGCTGCTCAGAAATCACAATCTTTTAAGGTTGATAGACATCAAGACTATGAAAAAATAAGGCACTTAAGTGCAAGTCAGCCTCATCTATGGGTTTTGACTTCTTTGCTTTCAAATGCATGAAGCAGGAGGAGCCTATGAGGATGTGAAGTCAGTTGAAAATCCTTGGCAGCACTTGCTGACATTGTATCCTGACAGTCATTGCCTCCTTGGGACGTATGAACTTCTTTAATTTCATTAGTGATGTTAGATAAACGTATTCACAACAGTTGAGACTATTCCCTTTGCTACCAGTTCTACCTTCTGATTAGAAATATCTGCAGTAGATGAATAGATCTTAAATGGAGCTGTTAAGCAGTGGATGTTTCATCAAATGTAAAGTAGTCCACATGGTTTTAAGTGCTTTATTCTTACCTGTGGGCCTGTGAAAGTGAGTCGAGTAGAGAGAAAAGCTTTTATAGCTCCTGGAGAAAGACATCCCTGAATTGGGACTGTGCAGTTTTCAAACAACCAGGAGGAGAGATGCCAGAATAAGTTCAGCCCTTTTCAAGGTGCTGTCACTGGCAGCTTTCATTGTTCTTCTAAACAACTCCTCTTCTAAAGGAAAAGTTTCTGTTTTTCAGAGATTAAAGCAATCCTGTCTTCATTCATTGCTTCATCACTTGACTGATTCTTCCCTAATGGGGAGATTACTTAGGAAGTTTTTGAGCTATAATTTCAACATGCAGACCGACATACTGACTGTTTGCCGATAATACAGTTTTAAAAAATGACACATAGCATCAGCACAATTATCTCCTCGGGTGTTTTTTTTCAAGCTGGGAGATGGAAGTGGGAAGGAAGGCAGCAGCATCTGACTTGAGCTTGTACCTCTCTTCTAGATGGCAAATTGGCCCTGTTGCGAATTCTCTTTTCTGTAGTCTTTTGTCAGAAAGTTTATTGATAGCTAAAGTCTTACTAAATAGTTCTGCCATGTCCCAGTGTGTGCTTAGAGCACATTGCATTAAGACAATATTTGTGTGTTGCATCTGCGGTGGCTGTCTCACATAATGACTGCGCGATTGGGATAGAAGTGGTGGGATGGTTCTTCCCAGTGGTCGATGAGAGAGTTTCCTTTGTGCATACCCTGGGGCATGTGTCTGGAAGGCTGAGGGTAATGCATCAAAACAACGTTATTTCACAAATTGTACAACATATTAACATGCGGAGTCAACAAATCATCTCCATAAAATGGCCGGTGCCCTTCTGAGAGCACAAAAATGGTTTTGCTGCCTTAAGCACCAAATCAGCTAGTTAGCATCTTACTTTCCAGGAATGAATAATTCACTGTACTGCTAAGTGTCAACCAGACTTGGTTGCAATCAATCAAGGTATTTATTGCTTCCTCCTAAATTGAAGCTCTGTGTACATTTTTCTGACAAATCTGAATTACTGGCTCAATGTTATTCCTTGAAAGAAGAATCAATGAACGCCAGCAGTTCTCTCTAGTTCAAGTTATTTACTCTTCAGCATCTCTACAATTTCCAAATTTTAAAGTATTGGGAAAAATAGAGGTAGAGGGGGTGCTGCTGAGAAGCCAGCAGTAATGTATCATCTTTGCTCTCTGAGACACTGGCCATGATGTGTTGATGAGCAGAACGATCTATCAAGTTATCTACTGAATGATCTGGGGACAGGGTGGCATTTTACTGTTCTTTCCAACAAAGGGATTGTCTGTAGGTCATGTATTGGTTGCATCCCCAAGTGTCTCGTATTTCTATATAAAGGTACCATGAGCTTAAGTGGATTTGGTCAATTCTCACATTCAGGCCAAGTTTCCAAACCTGAAGCACACTTTTCATGCTTCTTGGAGAAACCAGGGATACATTACTGTTTGTTGCAAGATACTTTTTAACTCAGTTAAGCGATACCTCCTTGCTTGTGTTGGTTCATCACAGAAGTAGCATCTGGAGCTGCTCCTGAGCAGTTGTTCTGGGAGTCCCAGCTCTCCTGTTCAAAGAGTGTGGCAGTCTCTTCTGTACCATGCCTTTCAAATGCCACTGTTTGGTCTTCCTCATCGGTGGCTCTAGTTTAGAAATTATTTTCTAAATGGGCAAATCTGGTTTAGATCTTCTCTCCCAGTGCCTGAAACACCATTTTCCAGGCTTCTGTTGCAAAGCTGAAAGTTCAAAATTCTGATCAGTAAGACCAATTTATTGGGGGGGGAAGAGCAGTTGCCAGAGAAAACCAGCAATTTATATTTTCCAGAGCTAAAAGGATTCCAGAAAGAGGTTGTTGGTTTTTTTCAGTCCCTGGTTTCTTACTAGAATTAGGGTGTCATCTCCTTCAAATGCTAGTGAGATTTTAATGCTGTTTTGCTGTCTGTTATATTTAGCAGTTTCCAGCCACGACTCTTCCTAGAACGAACCTAAGTCACTCCCAGCCTTCAGAAATTTGGAAAAACACTCCAAACGATTGAAGTTGTGATACTGTTTTGGCTGTCTGGTATTACATACACATGTGTCTGATCCCTTTCATCAGAAATTGGCTCTGGTCTGCACCGTTTCCATGGAAAGCTTCCTGCATTTATTTGAAAATCCATAGGATGTCAGTAAATTTCCCAGAGACTTAAGTAATACTCTGCTTGGTGCAACTGTACGGTCCGGTGGTGAGGAGGGTCATCTCTGAAGACATGTTTTCTTTTCATTTCTGCCACGGTGCTGCTAAGGAGCCTCAAACTGGAGGCTGCATCTTTCCATACCTCTGCTCCCCTCACATACCACGTCTTCAGACTTTTTTGTCTGTTTTTTGGGCTTTAGGTGGTAGTTTTTTGTGGGGTTTGTACAGGACCTAGCACACTGGGATCCCCGTCTCACTTGGTTTCTTTAGGCGTTACTATAATATAAACCAGCAACACTAATATTTTAGCTGTAGGGAGAAATGTGCTGTTTTGATGTGTGCTGTGTAGAATAAAGAGAAAGCTACTGCCCCTAGCCCAAAAATGTGAGTAGCATAGCAAATATGTTAGTGATTTCCCAGAAATGTTAAATGAGATGGATTCTGCCACAGCCTTCGTATCACAGTGGCTTTTTAAGAGATTCGCCTGTCTCAGTGTAGCTTCAGACTGACACGCTCAGGAGCACTGGTGAGCCCCAAAAATAAGGCCAAGTCCTAGCGCTGAGTTTTTAGAGCATGATTTTTCAAGGGGGCATGTTATAAAAGGAGAGGATAAATGGGCTGAAAGAGCTGTAAGAGCCAAAGCACTGCAGCTTCATGGCAGGGCTTTATAGAAAGGCTGGAGAGGTGTTTTAAAAGAGTAGATAACCTGCAAAATAAACAGACTAGCGCAGCATGGGTTAAAGCAGTCCCGGCAGGAAGGTCGCAGCAGTCTCCAGGTTTGCATGGCTTTCCTCCACACTGAGATCCTTCTGCTGTCTCGTGCCTTTGCGTGAGCGTCTGCAGTGATGGTGCAGTATGAAAGCGCAGGCGATCTCTGCGCTGTGTGCTGGAGCCAGCGTGGTGGTGGGAGCCGGGGCGAGGAGGCGTGATCTCTGCCTGACCTTGGCGCTGCAGCCAGCGAGGGAGACGGGGCCAGAGCCGCCCTTCACGGCTTGTCAGAAATACCGCGGTACCGGGCTGCGCAGGGAGAAGCAGGCTCCGCAGCTCTGATTTTAAGAGCATCCTTTTGCCAGCCAGCGTAAACCCCATTGCAAACTTTAGGGTTGCATCTCTTCCCTTGAAAGGTAAACGCGAGAGTGAGGAGTGCCCTGACCTGTCTGGAAGAATCCTGAAATGCAAATAGCATGAGAAGTTAGATAGCCGGGTGCAGAAACAGGTTTGTAAATGCCAGTGTGTTGCTGGGGAGAATATATCTAATAAGCTGGTGTTACAGCTGTCTTCACGCTCCCTCTGTTTGACATCTCCAAGGCGCTGCGTGTGGTCCCAGTCCTTCAGTTCTCTCCTGAATTTCTCTTGGCCAAGGCAGTCAGTGGGATTATTTCTTCTCTTGGTCCTAATGGCCTGTCTGTCAGGTCCAGGCTGTTTGTCTTGACCTCCCTGTGGAAATGGGGTCACGAAGCCCCATTGCTGTGGGGCTGCAGGACAATGCTGGCCTCCCAGATGTTCCCGTAGGTCTCCTGAGCACCGCGAGGCTTGGGCAGTATAAGAACATGCATCACCTGCCCGGTACGTGGCCGAGGACTGGAAGACCATGTACTCTGACTGCAGGGAATGCAAACAGCTAGGAAGGGTACCCAAGGTTTCTGTGCCTGAGTTTCCCCGGTTCTCTGGAGTGAGCTCCTTGGACCAGGGCAGCCCTTTGGGGGTTCCCGTGTCCTCCTGTGTTAGGGGGTTTCTCCCACCCCCTCTTGGCCTGGGATATACAGATACAGATATGATCTCCATTTGTTTTTAACTTGTACTTACACTGTGAAATAGTGACCGTCTCTTCTACCCAGATGGACAGATGTGGTTAAACTGATTTCTCATGAGGAGCACCATATTGGTTTCTCAGAGCAGTTAAGAGGAACGACCGTACCCCCTTTTTTTTTTTTTTCTTTGGGAAACACAGCAGTGAGAGCATCTGCTGGTTTCCAGATACATTGATGCTTTCCATGCCAGTCGCACTGGAATTCAAGGTTTCCAGTTGTGCAGTTTTAAATTACATTTTTGGTGGTAAATGCAAGAAGGCACTAACCCGTATTCACCAGCGCATGGACCCCATGCTCTTGACCAAAAGCACTTTTGGACTTCACGTCTTCTCCCAGCAATAAATTGTGCTTCCCCTTTGCCTGCATAACTGCCGGCGTCCTGCCAGCCTCAGCTTTGGCTGCTTCTCCTCCGTGGTGCGGCCCATCTGCCTGGCATGGCCCTGGGAGCCAGCTGGCAGAGGGGGGGGCCAGCCTTGGGGACCGCAGGGAGCCGTGAGCACTGCAGCCCCTGCGCGTCGCTGGCTGCGCCACTGGACCCAGACCCTGACATTGCTCACAGGCACCTGCGACTCTGCGGGTGAGCACACCTCTTCCAGCTGCCTTCTGCCCAGCTAACGTCTRGAAAGTGAGGTTTTAAAGGAGAATTTCAGTATGGTTCCTGCAAGAGGGGACTGGAACAGCTGTGAGATGTAGCAAGCGTCACATGTGAACGTAAAAAGTGCCCAGCTGGCCCTTACCCATGGTCCGTCCAGCCCAGAAGAGCGTTTCTGACCGCAGTGATGGAAGATGGTCTTTTGGGAGAGCCCACAAACTTGGCCACGCTCCCCAGCACTCTCCCAGCTGCCAGAGATGCTGGAGGATGCGCCAATGCCCTCCCCTGTCAGGGTCCAGTTACGGAGGTGTTGTCCGTGAATTTGTCAAACCCATTTTTGAACCAGTGCTGCATCTGCTGCCAGGCTCTGGGGCGGCGAGTTTCGGCAGTTCACTCCCTGCTGTGGGCAGAGGTGCTTTACAGTATGTGGATGGAGTATTTTCAATAAAAGATGTTTGGGAATGGGATCTTCTGGGGTCTCTTACCATCAGTGACCAGCAATTCAGGATGAAGTTGCTCAGTCTCTGCTCTGGTTTGCATGAAAAAAAACCACATAAAGTTCTAGCACGTCTTTAATGAAAATGAAATGATAAAATTGGGATAATACCTACCTCATGCTGCTCTTGAGGGTTAATTAATGTTTACAAAATCACTTTAGGTCCTGAGATTTAATTGAAGGAAAAATATTACCATATAAAATGCCTTTTTATGCAGGCGGTGCTATAGGGTTTCAGCTGGGCAGACTGCCGTGGAAGCCAGCATTAGCACATGCTTTACTACTTTTATGGTCGTGAGGCTTCCTGTAGTTTATATGAAAATTGTCTCTCTGAAATCACAAATGTAACATCAGTGTTTTCCTCTCACTTTGAAAGAATATTAATTTGCTATCTCAGGACTTGACTGACTATTTAAACTGCTATAAATACAACTCACCTCTGAGAAAAAAGTATAAAATGAAATATCTGTTTGCTTGCTTGGGATGAGCTGATACAACTTGCTAATGACTCCACCACTGGAGTCATATGGATGTTGCTGGCTCGTACAAGTAATAAATTAGGGTAGTACTGGGTGTCCTGCTGTAGTTTAAGGGTGTATCTATGTGTTCATTATAATCTCCTGCTATCAAGAGATTTAAAATACAGCTATAAAACTTCATTTCTGGAGTTAAATTTAACTCTGGAGGTGTCAGCCAGGGAGCAAGCTCTGTTGAGTGGGGTTTTTTTGTGGGGTTTGTTTTTGTTTGTTTTTTTTTTTTGAAAGAGAGAGTAGCAAGAGAAGGAGAAGCAATACTGGGTTTGGCTGCCTTCAACTGTTGGAATAAAACATTATCACTGCATAAGCATCCCTTTTTCTGCTGTAACATTTTTTGTCTTCACACACAGAGTGGTACAGGTTGGGTGGACTTGGAGGTTGGATCAGTTACTCAATCTGCTTCTGTTGTTTCTGCCACGCAGGGTGACTATGACCCCAGCAGAACCAAAGTTCTTCATTTCAGCATGAACCCAGCGAGCTTGGCCAAGCAGCAGCGCAAGGAGGAGCAGCAGCAGCTCCAGGAGGAGTGTGAAAGGCTGAGGGAGCTGGTGAGGGTGCTCGAAGGAGGTGGCTCCATCTCTGGGAATTTGGAAGGAGTTGGGAATTTTCAGTCACCACAAGAAATTGCAGGTAGGCTGCTGGCTTCTGGTCATGAAGATGCAGTTACTCAACCGTACTGCCAGAGGAACTGACTGCAGAAGCAGATGGAGACATTGCAGACAGTGTGCTTGATAGAATGGTTATACAGAAAATGGAAAAAGCTGGGTTGATGCAGGAGAAAGTGAATGTGTGGTGGCAGTCCTGTGGCAGTTTGGTACAGGGGGTAGGTGGTAAGCATAAATAATAATAATCCATATCACTTGCTCATGATAAATGAAATACCAATACAACAGCCTTCATAGGCTGGTGCTGCCGATGGAGTAAAAGGAAATATTTCCTTCCTTTCGGGGCTGGTTTAGCCCTTGAGGTAGTACAGACAGCAGGAAATAACTTTCATAGCTGCAGGGAAGCAAGTGGTTGAAATCTTTTCAGACCTGGCTTAAAACAAATTAATATTGTTTATCAGTGTATATGTGCCCCATTAATCACAGCTACATTCAATACTCCATGAAAATAGAATACATCTTTCACTGAGCTAAATAGATTTCACAGAATCTGTGGCTCTTCTCCAGTACAGTCTGTCTTCCCTTCACATACCTGAATGAGACTTTTTAGTACAGTAACCCCAAAGTCAACACCTCCAGACATGCTCTCAGACTCTGTAAATCAAGGTAAGGATATCAACAGAACGTGACCCATCACCTACAACACTGCGAGGGGACCAGGCAGAGTCGAGTCATGCTGCAGGGCCCAAGATATCTTACTGCTGTAACTCGCTCGCATGTACCTTGCCCTCAAACCATTTTTGTTAGAGAAGAGAAAAATAAGAGMGCGCCGAAGGTCCGTGTGAGCTAACCTGTTGTGTTCCAGCGGCACGTACGTGGTCARTGTCCAGAGGTCAGGATCCTCCCTCGGACGAGGCTAAGAGGGTAGAGCTTTCCTCGAAGGCCATGTGTGCTGGAGACTTGAGACCCACAAAATGGCAGAGCTCTGGTTTAAAGAAAATACACAGAAGAAAATATCTTTCACTGTTATGACACCAAAATTCTCTGAAAGTAGCTTGCTTGTTTTCCCATTGCTCAAACAATAGTACTTTATTACTGCTAAGAACGTGTTTGTTCTGGCATCTCATAGTGGATTATGGTACTATATAGCCTTAAAAATATGACGGTGAGAAGTGTAGATGGGGTGGTTTATAAAGTGAAGAGCTGACTGGATGTTAGAGGTACAATGACAGTTTGTCACTGTTGTTAGTGGATGCTCTAACAAATGCATAAGCATTAAACACTTCCCAAATGTTTGAGGAAGGCTGCCTTTGCCTGTAGGAGCTTGCAGTCTAAGACCCTGATGAGACTCCAGCAGTTCTCAGGGATAGTTCTTGCATTGCAATTTGAATTTGAAATGCACTGGTTTTTAAAATACAGCAGATGCTGCTGCCCAGTGCCCTTGTCTGTCGTTATGCCCCCGAGTAGCCTGGCACATCTAATGCTGCAGATCCCCGCAGCTGACAGTGCCCCTCGAGCCCACGGGGGAGAGTGCCAGTCAGGAGCAGAGAGGATGCAGAGGTGGGGTCAACTCTGTGTCTCTGCCACTGATGGGGTATCATCTCCAGTAATTAGACCGTTTCTTCTGGGGGAATGCGTTTCGCACATATGCCTCCTGTGATTTGTTATTCATAATTATTATTCTGCTGCCTTTCACACAGTTGCTTTTAGCTGTTTGTGAGGCGCTTCGGTGCTGGGATGTTACCAGGTTTGTCTTTAGCTTATAAGGGATGCATTTTTAAAGCTGTTTTCTCTTCTGCCTTTGATTCCGACAGCAAAACAAACAGCTCACTGGATTTCAGGGTGTTTCCAGCCTCTCATATATGTGATGCTTTTTTTCTTTTTGCCCCAGTCCCGTGCTACATCATTTTGTCTTCTGGTCACCAACTCAAATGGGAGAGAGCATCAGTTGCAGAGCCTAGCAGGGTCTGAAATACTTCAGTGTCATTTATCACAGTCACAGGAGGGCCCTTTGCATTCTCAGAGTGCCTGTAAGTGCATATGGAAGTGGTTCATGCAAACAAAATGGGAAAAAGAGCTGTAAGTGAAGGATGGAGGAGCCCTGTGGATGACTGTCTTTGAGACCAGGGCATGTGTTTAGTAAGCCAGGTTATATGGAAAGATCTTGGGTTTTTTCTTGTATTTTAAGTACTTGTCTGCATCACTGTCATGCATGAGGAATGTTGCCGTAAATAGCCCTAAACCTTCCTTTCTGCTGCAGGAGCATTCAGCAATATGGTCTGATGATGAAGACTGTGTATATTAGGATGTGCAAGAGATGCTGAGGATGTTATGGCACTGACTGCAAGGTTAGCAGGCGTATCTGAGCTGGCTTTCAATCAGCCAGATGAATGCCAGATTTGACCTTCTTGCTGGGGCGGGGCAGAGCTCCTGGTGGGTTAGGGGACAGCTCATCAAGCGCGCTGTGCAAGCTGCATCCATTTTTGCATTGACTCTATCCTGCTTAGCTCACGCAGCGTCTGCAGTGTGGATGTTCCAGGAGTGGTTTAACAACATGGATTCACGTGGCCAGAAAACTTACACTGTCTCCCCCTGATAAGAAATGGAAGATCCAGCTTTCGCTGTTGTCTTAGGATCTCAACAGCTCTGCCCACAGGAACGGCTGCCATATGCCTTCCATTTTAGTATATTTTCAAGGTGTGAAATGGGGAGCATGTGGCAGAAACTCCCTCTGCTCTGTTTGTCACTGTGCAGTTGGCTGCCTTGGGGAGGGAGGTTTATTGTGCATAATAAGGGAGCAGGTTTCAGTGAGGTTTGTGGAACTGTTTCTGTACAAAAATGGACTTGACGATCTTAGAGGTCTTTTCCAACCTTAATGATTCTATGATTCTATTCTAAGAATTAGACTTTTTCTTGCACCCCTTTCTGTCAGCTGCAATACCCATATGTCTGTTTATCCATCTCACTCATATGACACGTGCAAGAGGCAAATTCAGCTCTCTGAGCTTTTGAGGTGAGAGGTCCCTCATGTCAGAGTTGAATGGCATGAAGCGAGACCAAGGACAGAGTAGGAGAAGTGTGGGTGAAAGCTGGGAAGACAACAAAGGTCATACCTAAGTTTGCATTTTGCCTTTTGACAGATAGAGGTAAATGTAAGATTTTATTGTCCCGTTTTGCCATATACCCTGAATGGCTTATTGGCAGAGGTGAGGGATTTGGGTGGCCTCTAGCCAGTCAGGTTTGCTGTGTTCAGCAAGCTTATGTGATCTGCAACAATTATGCTTAAGGTTCAAAGAATTATAATTATACCAATCAAAAAAAGGCATTAAGGACAATGATGTTGATGGTTTTGATAATAATGTATTGGCCATTATTAAATTCACTCATTGGACTGGAGTGCAGCACGTTTTTTCTGATCATGGTTCCGACTCCTGGATAGGTAATAAGGAAATTATTACTGTGGACATTAAAGCTCATTAAATGTGACTCTATTAAAAATCAAGGTTATGCTGGACTTTAAATCTCTCTGAGCATAACTGCTGGAGGCTGCAGCACAACCTGGCAACTTGCCACGTAGTTCAGTGGTCCTTTCCTCTCATTTATGCCGAATAGTCTCTATTAAAATGGGTACCAGGGCTATTGCAAAGGAGAGGTTTGAACAATGTGAGCTATAACAATATACCGTCCTTTTTCAAAGTATAAATTTGCACGCGGGGTTGTGCGGTATTAATGGGGCAGATCCGTGGCAGCCGCATTACGGGAATGGGCTGTAACTTTATGGGTGTTTTGTTTCTCTCCCGGTGGCTGCCTGGGTCCGGGTTGTGTAAGAGGAGGGTGCACCAAGGTCAGGCTGCCATCTGGGGAGAGGCTCTGAGTCCTCCTGTCTCTGAAACAGGGATGCAGATTGTAACAGCTTTGGAAAGGTGGCGCGGGGCATCACTGCCCAGACTTGGAATCTGTTCCAGTTCTGCATTTCTCTTTTCCGTACTCTTCACACCTTTCCCCCATACACAGCTTTTAGTATTTCAGGCTGCATCTTCTGCTTTTTTTCTTCCAGCTCCATAGCTTTTCCTGTTTTTTTCCTGTTTCTCTCCAGGCTATTTCTGGTTAGATCTTCCTTTTTTGTCTTGTCTGGTCCTGGTGGACCTTGATTTTTCTTTTCTGGCACTGCTAGAGATGGAGTTCAGTCTTAGTTGCAAGCAAATAGGTAGGTGGCAGCTAATGGGGAGCTGACAGAAGTAATGACTTGTGTACTGTAGCAAAGCATAGGTAGAAATGAGAATGCTTCAAGTGCTGATTATTTCCATTTGTGTTCTTATCTTAAAAGTGCTATGTTTGAAGATAGGAATGGGATGACCCGTGGAAGCTGGGTCCTGACTAAAGAATGCAGTAATGCGAATTTTCCATGAGCCCTCATGATTTATTGCTATCCTGTAGGTACAGTGGAGCGTTTCCTTCTTTCATGCAGCCTCTCCCTGTGAGAAAGAGGAAAAGAGCTTTTAATATTCTTTCTGTTGAGAGACAGGCTGGCACCCCTACTAGGAAAGAGGATGGGGAAATCAACTCTGAGTTCAGCCATCTGTGGAGAATTTTGGAAGTGAACTGTTTTCCTGAACATAATCCCACCAAAAAGGAAAGCTACTCATCTATCTCCATGATTTCAGTGTCCTTTTTCTCTTGTTATGGAAAAGTAGGAAAAGGGAGTCCTTGGTTAAGGACTGGGGAATCTCACTATAAGGCAGGTGTTTGACCCTAAAAAAGATGCTACATCTGGTGTTCAGCAGAGGCTGTCTCCAGCATCACTGCCATGTTAGGGCCTTGTAAAAATGTAATTAATTGGAATTAAATTGGGTAATGAATTAATATTAGAATAACTTAATCTTGTTGAAGTGACAAGCCAGAGACGGTAAAATTTGTCACTGTCCCAGCATGCTTGTGCTTCTGATGAATGTGTTTCTGAGTACAGAAGGTGACAAAAAAAGGAGCAGATGGAATTTAAAAGTTGCCATTCTCCATCCACAGTTGGCTGAGCTGTTGGTGCTTGGAAGCCTTGGTGCTTCCTACCATCTGTGTATAGGAAATCCAAACATGATGAGGGCTGCACCTGCAAATGAAACCTGAGTCCACCTGATGAAGGATTTTTCTGTGACCTTAGTTGTTGTGGGTGTGCATGTGCTAGCGCAGCATCCATATCTCACTTTGTGCTGATGGCTCCCAGCATCTCGCTGGTCAAACAAGGTGGGGCCAGGTGGGTGCACAGAGGGCAGCTCTTTCTCGGTCACGTAATGCCTCTTCCTAAAGCAGAGGACTCAATGATCTTAAAGGTCTTTTCCAACCTAAATGATTCTATGATTCTAAGGATTCATTAGGTAACACTTCTCTTGATGCTGTTTAACATGCCAATTCCCCTTCAATTTGTACTGAAGGAATTGCCTTTCTAAAGTGAAGGTCCAGGGCATTTGCTGTCTTCAAATGTTAAGGGACTTTTGGTAAGAGCAGGATGTTAGCCTTTGCCTGCCTGTATTTCAGTGAAAGTAATTGCATTCTGCATATCCCAATTTCTTCTGAAGTTTATAAAGAGCTTGTCTTTGCCTCTGGTGTTTTGCTGTGCACTGATGAAGTTCTGTCCTCTTTCACTCCAGAGATGGCCACATGTTCTTGATGAGGGAAGAAATCATTCCCTACTGCTACCTGCATCAGAAATGTTGCATAGCTTTAATGTGCAAAACACAAATGATATGGAAAGTAGCACACAGGATGAGTGTTATCAGCAGCAGTCCTTGGGAGCTGCTTTGCCTGACCCACTCAGAGCCGTCCTGCCCTTCCCGTGCTGACTCTGCAGCTGAAGAGCAGTGCCTCCTTGGGGCAATCCCCTCTCCTCTCAGCTAGTTATTATCATTATTGTTTTTATGGTGCTAGTTTCTCTACTGCAAGACATTTAGACCAGTCTGGGACCTGAATAGTATATTAAGACTGGGAATAAGCTGGTAGTTTAAATAGAGCTTACTTTGATTTCCTTCCTTATCATCCATATCCCTTTGTCCCAGTCCAGCACTGTAGGTAACGAGGTGGGGCTGCTAAATATACCTGTTTTCCTAAAAGACTATAGCCAAGTTGGGACCTCCTGTACTTCAGTATTGACAGTGTTACAGTAGTTGGTGGGCAGGGTCCATAAAACCCTTTTACATTACAATGATGTCAATAGATTTGGGCAATCTAGCCACAAGGGGAAAATACCTTGAAACCTTGGTGTGTTCTGATTCAGCAGCAGTGTGGCCTTTGATGCTAAATGCTCTACACTACTGAAGTCAGTGCAGGCACCTATAAAGAACCAGATTTCCTGGCTTGAGTGAAAATACAGTACCTCAAGAGAGCTGAAGAAATGTTCCCAGGTTAAAAAAAAGTTGCTTTTATCATATATAGCATTTGTCATCCAGATAGATTCCCAAGTTTTTTTGGAGATAGCACAGATATGAAGTCATGCAGCACTGAATGTATTGAAAACAGTGTGCCCTGCCTGTGGCAGCATGCCATGAGTCTGTTAAACAACCAGAGACACTTGCCCCTGAGCACGACTTAATCTGTGTGCTGCGAACGGCCGGGACACGAGCAGGCAGACAGGGGTTGCTGACCGAACAAACCCCCAAGGATGCCTGAAGCCTGCAGCTTCTTGTGAAGCTGTGATGGGAGGTGCCAGTGAGACACTGCTGGGACTTTCAGGCTCCGTCTGCCATCCAGGGAGCCAGAGGTTTGTAATAAATCCTGTAACGTAGTTCTGTTGTAGCTACTGAATGTGTAAAGCTTGGTGTCAGGCAAAGGTTACTACCCAGACTGTACTTAGCCTTCACAAAGAGCAAAAGAGCTGCAGATTTTCTTCCTGGCCCCTCTTTTCCACYCAATTCACGTGTGGAGTTCCTGGAGGCCTCGATCTTCCTGCTTTTGTAAGAGGCAGCCTGTGAACCTGCATAATACCTCCATATAGCTCCAATGATTCCTACAAGGGCTTTGTTTTGTTGTTTGGTTTTTTGTTTTTTTTTTTTTTTTTTTTTTAAAGCATCTCCTACCCTCTTGCTAGGCACTGTGTAGAAGTTGATTACAAAATATTTCGTAGAAGCAGAAGCCTTGCTCCAGAGAAAATAAAGCCACTTTACCAAGAAAGAAATAGTAAATAAGTTGGGAGGGAGAAGGAAATGGAAAAGAAAAAAAAAAAAGTATATGTGATGAGGGGGACCAAATTTAAACACTGAACTATGAGAATATCTACAGTGGTTTCTGTAGCAATATGAGGAAGGAGACTCCCAAGGGAAGGGTCTCTGGGCTTAGAGATCCTGCCTTGAATCTGGATGTAATGGAAATCAGTAGCACCGCAAGAAAATACCGCTGGGGAGAAGGTTGCTTGTTTCCTAGGCGGATACGTTTTCCTTATTCAGTACTGATGCAGTAAAGTCGTGGTGTTACATCTGAGAAGGAAGAAGTCACCTTTGCCGAGGTAGACGGGAAGGTTAGAGGTAGCTAATGTCTAGGTGGCAAGATTAGAGGTAGCTTCTGGGACCAGGTAAGTCAAGAAAAAATGTGTGGAGAAACCTGGGCTGACAGGGAGTATTCCGTCTTCTCCTGGCTTGCTCTATATGTGGCTTTAGAGGAGAATCGTTGATAGAAACAGTATTTTTAAGCTTGCTGACTTGAGTTTCTAGTTGTCAGTCCATCAGTAGCTGAGTGAAACATGAAATGACCGTGAGGATGAATTGTTCTCACTACCAGGCATGTCCCTTTGAGTCCCCAGAAGTAGCTGTGCTCCTCCATCTATAATCAGGGGCAGTTCAGAGCCTTTGCAAGGAGAGAAGTCAATGGGTAGTGGAATGACCTGAAACCTTCCTCCTCCTGTGTTTTAACGCCTTCCCACCTGCCAAATCCCTATAAAACACCATCAAATTTGTACTGTGCAGCAACTGCCACGTTGCAGATAGCACCCTTCGTGGCCATAGTTCTTCTACATCCCTCTGGTTCTTCTATATCCCTCTGTGCTGATGGTTTCTCTATCAACCGGAGACAAGCCAACAGGCTGTTGAGATTTATGGCGCTTGGTAAACTTTGGCAGTTGCGTTTTCCTGCTTGGGTATTTGAGTCAAGCTCTCGTCATTTGTTTGTTGCCTTCTTGGTGGCTGTGCAGCAGTCAGGATGCCTCCGCTAGATCTCTCCACTCCAGCATTTCTCCTGAAGGGAAGGAAATGCAGTATTATCTGCAGCTGCCCTTTGGATCCTGCGGGGTTGTGATATGAGCTGCCTCTTACAGCAGTTTGCATCACAGAGCAGCTTTTGATTAGGACCGATGTGCCATAAGGCCCTTGGATGTACGTAATTGAAAATGCTCTTTCATTCATCAGCAGGACTGAGAAGAAAGGCTTGTGCTGATGTCTTAAATTCAGGCCGACATGATTTCCCTGACATTAGAAAAACCAGCATGGCAGAGCTCGCCGGCAGGAGA
Organism: Phoebastria nigripes; assembly: GCA_035582835.1. Taxonomy (NCBI): domain Eukaryota; kingdom Metazoa; phylum Chordata; class Aves; order Procellariiformes; family Diomedeidae; genus Phoebastria; species Phoebastria nigripes. The sequence continues at coordinate 2,346,752 of JAYKAV010001665.1, forward strand.
GAGCCTCAGATCTCTGCTCTGCATCTTGTCAATGTATTGTTTCTCCTGGAAATTAAAGTTTGATGCCTTTGTGAACGGTAAAAGCAGTGGAAATCGAGTAGAGGAACTTTGCAATGAGTGTCAAGGTTACCGGGAACGCCTTGAAAAGCCTTGTTCTGGCAAGGTGAATGTCCCCTTGGTTGGGGATGTTTATTGGATTCAGGAAAGATGACAGGAATGGGAAAATACTGAACTTATTTACACTTTCTCTCTCAGTACTATCAAGATGGCAGTATTCTTGTTATGGCAGGTTCACAATGGGGAAAAAAAAATACTGAATTTGCTGGTTTTCTCTGGAGTCCTCATTTCAATTTCCAGGTAAGTATACGTGGCCGGGAGCTGAAATCTGACTGTCTTCACAGAATAAATAAGGACTCCTTAACACTGTATCCCAAATGAGGTGGGGTGAATGTGTAGAGACTGAGAAATAAAGTATGTCTACTCATTCCACATTTTAAAGGGGAAACATGTGCAACTAAAATTCAGAAGCCGAAGGATAACTTTTTGCACGGGCTGTTTTTCTGGTTTACCTGCCTGTCTCTCTGTGGGAAGCTGTTTTTCCTGGGAAATACTGTTTTCCAGTTGTGTTCCCAGTTTTCCTTTTCACTTGCTCTGATTATTTAGGGGCTGTAAATGAAGTAAAATAAGGCTGTTTCAATATTCAAGAGCAGCGGCTGTATTTAAGAAGTTTATATTTGATGAGTAAGTTGATGACATTGCATTATGTGAATTTGATGTGCAAACTTGTCACTAAAGTGTAAACATAGTGACAGCAGGACCAGCAATTCCCAGCCTAATCAAGTAAGCCGAGTAACACATTCTTTGAGCTATAGAGTAATAGAGTCTGATTTACATATTGAAATGAGAGAAGAGACACAGATCCAACAATTAARTTGATATTTTAATTGCATAAAAGTCAGGAGATTCAAAGTTATGTTTCCTGCATCAGTTCATTTGTCACCCACCTGTATTTGTAGTATTTTCAATGACTTTATTTGGTATGAAACTAATGTGGATTAAAATACATGAAATGTTGGCCATGGAAGAAAGGAGAGCTTTGGATTTGCTGGGTTAGAAAGCAGACTAAGAGAATTGAGAATTTCTTGGTCTGTTTAAAAATATTACAAACAAATTCCAGGTAATTTCTTCCTTAATATTCTAGTAGACATGTTGGGAGGGAGGGAGGGAGGGGGAGATATATTCAAATGGGATGGAAAAAATTCCCGTTGATCTCAATAGACCTTGAATTATATCCTTAACTTGTTGTTTTCTTTTTAAGGAGTAAGCTTTATTTAACTGCAAATTCACACAAATGYGCTAGTACCACTAAGAATTACATCAATATATGGATTCTGTCCTTGGTGTTTATGCTGGTTTCACAGTWCTGATCTTGCATTCAGATAAGCATGCACATATACAGCTACCCTTATCTCCCCATGCTGATGTTCTGATATATGAATGCTTGTTCCCTGCGCTCACAAAAAGCTATTCAGATGCCAAGTCTGATGATTTTTTTGTAATCCTTCTTTGAATTAGACTACAAAAAGAATGTGTTTGAAAAGGTTAACTAATGGATACACTTTTCTTCCTGATGAGGAAAAGAAAAATGGTGAAGTGCTGAAAAATGGTTAAACAGAGTTTTGATCAGGCTTTTCTAATCAAATACATTCTAGGCGGTGGGCAAGTAGGAGAAACGTTAATCCATAGTGGATTTATTTGGACTGGAGAACATTTATTTGGAAAGCAATCAGCGTATAAAAGCAGACACTTGTAATTACTTTGCCATCTTAATCATGGCACTGAGATCAGTACCATGATGTGATAATGTTGTGATAGCCTTTTGAATGTGGTACTGACATAAGAATGTCAATAGGAAGGGGAGAGAAGCCTCTCTCAGTATCTTCACACCTATCGACCTGGTTTGCTAACATCCAGGTRTTCTGGGCAGCTTGTCCATTGGTTACTAATCACACGGTATCCTAAACAGAAAGGCGTAAGACCCTCTGAGCTCATTTAGAAAAAAACCAGCACCTTGCAATCCCCTTGGGAATCCGCCGGTGGACAGTACAGCAACCGGAGCGCTGCTGCAGTGAGCTCCCGGCATGGCACAGATGTAAGTAGATGGCAGCGTTCTGCACAGCGCTGGCTTCGGTGCGGTCATCTCATGCTTCTGGTGTGATTTTGTGCCAAGGAGGCGAAGGCATGGGGTTAAATCATAGCAACTCTTAAAACTCAGGGGAAAGTCATGCCTGTCCATCAGGGATTTCTGAGCATCTGGGAGCAATCCATTATTTASACTAAACTAAAGCTACGTGGTGTGGTTTATGTGGTCACAGCAGCTGATGCAGTCTTCACTCGCTATTTCAGTGTTTCCACGTTTTCTTCATTTCAGTGCCAGGTTATCTGGCTTGATCTCCAGTTAGAGAGCAGTAAGTCAATCCAGCCTCCATTAGGGAACAGCATTTTCATTCTTATATACAACCAACTCCAGCTCGATGGATGAAAATCAGACTGATGAAAAGCTGGTTGAAATCAGATTCATGAATTGCCTTTTCACTCGCTGGCTGGCTAAGTGTGTTTCTGTCTGTATTGAATAGAAGAGTCTTGATGCGTCCTGTCGGAGTACTGTAGCATGGTGGGTTATTGGCTAGGTATGCAATTTTGTAAAGTTACCTTCTGCAATGATCAGATACCATCATAGGTGTGCAGCAGAAGTATTTAAGTTAAATAGATCAGAGACTTCCGTAAGGAAGGGCCGGAGGCAGCCRCAGCATCCACCTTCGCTAGAGACTGCGGATGTGTCATCAAAAATCTCGCCGCTAGTGGCATCAAAGGCAATACGCAGATCTGAAAGATTCAGCAAAGGTTTTCTGAATAGGCTGATAATGACGACGGTGTGTGATTCCCCTTTTAGACTGCCATATTGCAATGACTTTCCTGAAATAAGGCAGAATTTAGGCAAGGGGAAGTGGTAAAAATAAATCCTAAGTTAGAACTGGTGATGTTAGATCTGCGTAACAGATGCGGGCTAAAGGCGTTTTCATCAGCAGCCACCATTTGAAGTAACTCCTGGTCAGGTTGTTTCCATGATAATGTCCCTTCCTCGGTACGTGGGCAGTGTGCCGATGCGTTTGCAAGCTCCCCGCAGAATGTATTTGGACTCCCATGGTGCCACAAGGAGTAGTGGAAATCAGTCGTCACTTCCATTTCAAAGTACTTCTTTCTGCTACAGGATCCTTCACATTTTACAACCTGAAAAACCCACAGAAAGGGGAGGGGAGCATTACCCTGTGCTTGTATTCTGGAGACCCTAGGAAGTTTTTGGTGAAATGAAAAATTTTAAGCAGAATGTTCCCATGTATGCAAAGTCTTCATCTGCAAGGTGATGTTCTAAGCCAAATGGAGAGGAGGCTTGCAACACTTGGGAACAGATTTAAAGCTAATGGTATCTTAGTTACGCCTCAGGTAGCTCTGAGTCCTAAGCTGCTACCCCCAACAGTTACAAATAAATAAGGATAAAAATTAGAACTACGCATATCCCACTTACTGCAGCGTGTTAAACGCTGCTGTTCTCCTCTGTCAAAGTTGGAGTGAGCCAGGCTGTTCCATAAAACCAGGGCAAATGAGCAATTAGCAAGAGGTACAGAAATAGTGTTTAGGAAGGTATAAAGTTGCTCTGAGAGCTATAAAATGTCTCTCCTTGTTTTGCTCATGGTTTAGAGTGGGAATGTTTGACACTTAACAAAAGCTGACTAATTCTTTGTTGTTTCCCTTTAATGATCAGAATTCAGGGGAGGACTAGCTGTGGCAGGCAGGAGAAAGCATTGCCATGAAAGTGAAGCTCTTTTTAATTAGAAAGTCCCTTGGATGATTTACTTTCTAGCGATTTGAGTGCTGGCCGGTTTGAATGTGTCAGCAATACTGACCGGCACGATGCAGTCTTGACAGCGCAGGTTCTGTTTTGCTCTTCAGACATCAAGAGGTGAAGCCTGCCCCAACAAGGAGAGTCTGCGATGAGCGAAATTATAACTGCAGCCAGCCGTGCTAGTGACTCCACCATCTGCTGTGAAGTCTCTAGCTTGAATGCCAGCACTTGTGGTAGCAGGCATAATGATGATAATATTTTCCACTTCTGTAGCACCCTCTGTCCAAAGGTCTCTGAGTATGGTACAGATACTAATTAAGACTCGCAGTACCCATGGGAGGTGGGCATGAGTCTCCACGCTAGCTTTTCTTGCTTGCAGAGTCTAAAGAGATTGTGGCAGTAATCTTTGGGCAGCAATTCCTTCCATCCAGCAGCTCCGGAAGAACTAAAATCCTCTCGTGCTGTTGTTAGTTTACGTCGGAGCTGTATTAGAGAGGCAGTCTGACTCGCATTAACCTGCTGGAGTGTAAGGCAGGGAGTGATCTTCATGCTCCTAAGTGGGTTTGTTGGGGGAGCAGCAGAGACTGGGCCTGCCGTAGCTGTTTCAGAGTTTCTTACAGTGCAAGTCTTGGAGTAGGTCTTATAACTCAAGTCCAGTCCTTAATATGTGGCCTTCTGAGGAAACTGGACTCTTAAGATCAGACTGCAAACACTCAGTGCAGTGCTCTACATGTAAAAAATCATAGAATCATAGAATAGTTTGGGTTGGAAGGGACCTTTAAAAGTTATCTAGTCCAACCCTCTGCAATGAGCAGGGACATCTCCAACTAGATCAGGTTGCTCAGAGCCCCGTCCAACCTGACCTTGAACGTTTCCAGGGATGGGGCATCTACCACCCCTCTGGGCAACCTGTGACAGTGTTTCACCACCCTCAGTGTCAAAAATTTCTTCCTTACATCTAGTCTAAAACTACCCTCTTCTAGTTTAAAACCATTACTCCTTGTCCTACTGCAGTAGGCCCTACTGAAGTTTGTCCCCATCTTTCTTATAAGCCCCCTTTAAGTACTGAAAGGCTGCAATAAGGTCTTCCCGAAGCCTTCTCTTCTCCAGGCTGAACAACCCCAACTCTCTCGGCCTTTCTTCATAGGAGAGGYGTTCCATCCCCCTGACCATTTTCGTGACCCTCCTCTGGACCTGCTCCAACAGGTCCATGTCTTTCCTGTGCCGAGGGCTCCAGAGCTGGATGCAGTACTGCAGGKGGGGTCTCACCAGAGCAGGGTAGAGGGGCAGAATCACCTCCCTCGACCTGCTGGCCACGCTTCTTTTGATGCAGCCCAGGGTACGGTTGGCCTTCTGGGCTGTGAGCGCACAGTGCCGGCTCATGTCCAGCTTTTCATCCACCAGTACCCCCAAGTCCTTCTCGGCAGGGCTGCTCTCAATCCCTTCATCGCCCAGCCTGTATTGATACCGGGGGTTGCCCCGACCCAGGCGCAGGACCGTGCACTTGGCCTTGTTGAACCTCATGAGGTTCACATGGGCCCACTTCTCGTGCTTACCTTAAATATAGCCAGGACTTAAGTCCCCAGCAGATGTGTCTCCTGATCAGACTTTTTGTACGTGAAATCATCACTCCTTTCCTCCAAGCAGTGAGTTGAAGTGCCTGTGTATAGCAATCCACAGTGAGCCTCGCACCAGCAACGCTGGAGACGGTGCGTGAAAATGCCTACAAATAACACAGATTCCCCCTGGCTGAATCCATGTTCTGTAGTGATGTCTAGAATTCTGGATGCTTTTTTTTTGTCCAAAGGGCTTTTTTTTATGCAGCTTTACTTTTACGTAACTCAATCTTTCTTGTAGAAGACTAATAGGAAAGCTTTTCCATAATCTGCATTTCCATAGTCTGCAGGAAATGGATGGATGACATTGTATGGACCGTCAGGAAGGAGTTAAGCGCATGAGAAAGGGAGAAATTTGACCACAAATCTTTAATGCATGCTGCCAACGCTCTCACTCCTGGATTCAAAAGTAGTATGTTCCCATGAAGATCCATTTAACGTGCTCTTCAGCTGGGTGGAGTTGTGGCAGTTCAGGGGAAGGAAGCTCTTCCTTCCCCTGAGTGCAAGGTGTAAAGTAAAATCTGCTGGTTAAGATCAAAGATACACCTACTATCCACCATCTCTAAGAGGAAAAATACTGTTGTCAAGTGTCATTATATGGTGTGTAAGTGTATTTGAGGTTATTAAAGACAGTTATCCTCAGAGATTTTTACATAACAGGTTAAAGTGGGGGAGGGTGGGGGAACAAACCCTTGCTGTGTTTAATTATTGCTGGGTGCTGCATGCACTTTTCTCCATTATTTACTTAATCTTAAATGCCAGATGCTAAAGGGCACCAGCATCAATTAACTGCTTAATTAGACTTGCAAAGAAATCATGTAATTTAGTTATAAGCAAATAAAAAAAAAGAAAAAACCGCACAAAACAGAAGCTCAGGGCTCTCTCTGCAATCATTTTTAAAGCTCCCTGCATACGTTGTTTGCTTTCATTCCTTGCAGGAAACTCTTTGGAGCGCTCTCTGTGCCGCTTGCCCCATAGGGAGGCACATGACTGGATGCAACATCACTTGTTCATTGCCATTCTGAGTGGATTTAGCCACAGCTTGCTTTGTTGCTCTCCAAATTCTTTTAACAGAGGTTTGGATCAGATGCCCTTTGCAAGAAGTTGTGTGGTGCCTCCTGATCCACAGGAGAACCTGTCCTTCTCCCTCTCTTTGTGATCTGCATCCCGTTCGGTGCTTGTTCTGGGTACCTAGTCTGGTGAAGACTGGGCACTGTCCCCTGTTTCTGCTAGGAAGATTTTTRTGGTGAACACATTCTTGTATTTTGCAGTGTATTTTGGTATTTTAGCATGCAGCCAACAAAGCACCCTATCTTTAGCAAAAAGAGCCCTGCTTCCCTCACTACAAAATAATAGGAAGCAAAATGCTTTTATTCCGTTAGTTCCCACTCTTATGAATAAGAGTGTTCACAGGAGTGGAGGTTTTGTTTCATCAAGGCCTACAACGCTGTCTGAATCTTTATCTTGTGAATTGCCTTAACAGAGTAATAATCGATGCCTTGTGCTTGTGTATATGCAAAGTTTTTCTTCTGCATAGATGCTGCTGCCTTCCTGACTCTGTTACCACTATTCTCACGTCAGTATCAGCAACATTGTCATTTAAGTGCCTTTGCAGCAGCCCACGTTTTACAACTTTTGTTTCTTTCTTAGTGCCTAGATGCTGGAAGCTGCTGACGTATTTTTTTCCAGATGTCCTGAAATCTTTCTGAAAACGAGGTGGTGTTCAGTTTCTCAGAGTTGGTGCCCATGCTGTCTCAACACTGCTCTTTTCCTTTCTGAAAATACAACCTAGCCCTCACAGAGYTCCCTATTTCTTCAAAGCACTGTATAAACATTATCTAATTAAGTATATATAACATGCCCTAAACTATCTTAAGGGAAAACTGCAGCACAGCATTGAAGTTTCCAGTCACTTGATCCAGTTTAAAATCTGATTGAATCACTAATTATGTTTCAAAATGCTGTGCCTCATGACATGTGTCAAGACAGAAAGATCAGAGTTGCAGCCACCACTGAGAGAGGGGCAGTCAGGTAAGTTCTGTGTTAGTTCTAGAGTTGGTTTGGATACGCACGCTAAGGTAATAAACAAAACAACAAGAAAGAAGAGGAGCTGCAGCATTTGGATCTTTCCTGTTTTGATATATATAATCAGCTCTACATTTCCTGTTGAAATGTTCGTTAAAATTGCAGCCCCTGTGATTATGCAGCTGCCTAATTCAAATCAATGGGGCTCCTGAAACAATTTCAGATATTTTTAAATACTGCTGTAGAACTTCCTTGTTTACAATGTTATGATTAAGTGACTTTTTTCTAAGTCATCTAAAGCATTAATAAAAATCTCTTTAGCTTTTCTCTAATGTTTTTTTTACTCTGAGCAGCTGCAAATAATGCAAACCTTGCTTTATGGCTTTATCTTTTACTTCTTAGTGCAGCATGTCTATTTGTATTGATAACTAAATCAGAAGCCCAATTACCCAAGTTCTTTATAATTCCTAGTAAGTCATAATTGACTTCTTTTGTTTTGGAATTCTAATACAAATAAATAAAATTAATAGAGCAGCAGAATAAATAGCACTGAGAGTACAACAGCCATGCCTTGCTTCCAGCTTACTAGCTTTTGGAAGCAACTGTTGATAATGTCTATCGGCTAAAATACTTTGATGTTATAACTGGCATGTGGCTGTCCAGAAGGAAGATTATAATGTCCAAACGGTCAAGATACTTCAATAGGTCTCATGCTGAAAGGGAGGTCATTTTAGTTTTACTGGAAAGATGCTTTCAAGGTAATTTCAGCTGCTCTGCTTTGGAATGCTTCAGAGCGATGCTAGAGTTCTCATAAGTTTGTTTTAATGACTTTGGGTTTATTAACTTTTCACTTTTCTAATAACTCCAATCCCAAGGCCCAAGCCTTGGCACAATTCTGATGTGTTTAAGTTGCAAACATTACAGGAAAATACCTGAATCAAAACATTGTGAGAGAGAGACTGCGTGAGCGAGCAGATGTTTACAGTCTCTGACTTCTGTGGTTGAGAAAAAGCAAACACGTTTCTATAAAAACTCAATGTGATAAAAACATTTTAGTTGCCTGTAGTTTTGTGCTTCACCTGCCTGTGAAGGTATTTCTTCAGTCGTCTTTTGCTTTTATTACCTCACCCCAGCTGTACTTATTAACTCCCTTGTTTAACTCCACTTGGTTATGGTCCCACCGGGGTGCCAGGAGCAGGGGAAGAGGCAGATCTGGCACAGCTCAGAGCTGGCTCTCATGGTCGCTTAATCCCTCGCTGAGCACATCTGCTCGAGCTGGTGCTGCTAGGTCAAGCATTGGGATGGCCAGATGTGAACGACTGCAGATGTTTTAGCACTGCGGTGTGGTTGAGCCCAGATGCTCTGCTACCAACCTGCCAGTGCTGCTGTCACTGTGATGGCAACACCCCTGTTCGCAAAAGGGGGGATGAAATAATGGAAACTGTGCAGGTCAAAATTGGTCAATGCTGACTGGCGATTGCTAACTCTATCATTACTGGCTTTAGAAGTAGATGAAGATTTTAAATGAACTCTTATTCTTTGGTGCTGAAGAAGTAGGATGCAGCCTGTAGGACAGAGAAGTGAGTATTGTTATTTAGATATCATCCTGTGTGTCCTCTTGGTATTCAGGACTTGTGCATCTATTGAAAGTTGGAGGTAAATGCTTTGGATGTGGACACGGGAAGGGAATGAGGTGGAAGAGGACAGGAAAGACCAAAGCTTTTTCTTATTTTAACAGAGAATAGTTTGAATGTGATTTGGCCACTGCACCTTAATGGGTAATCCCCACTCTGAGCCTCAGATGAAAAGAAAAAATCTGTAAGGCTAGGAGGATTTTTCCAGACTTCTCTCAGATGTAAAGTGAGCTACTGAATAGCACAGCCTTTAATGATAACTTTTTCTTCGAGCACAGAGCTAATTCATTGATTTAGCCTAGTTGGGTAAATATTTTTCGTTGCTTGCACATCCCACGCACAGAGACCTTTTGTGTGTGCCATTTTTCCCTTCCCTCACTTGTCCCTCAACATATATTTTTCCTAAACCTCTGGCTGACCTGTCCCACCAGTGCCATTCGTGCCAGCAGCACGGTCTCCACAGCACTCGGTGTCATTGACCCCAGTGGGAAGAGTTCACAGCAGCAGAGAGTGAAATCTTCTCTAAACCAAAACTGAAATGAATCCTTCTTGTGGAAGACTGCAATGCAAGAGAGCAGATTTCTCAGCACACTTGCTCCCTGGGTGTGGATCGTTGGAGTCCAAGAGTCAAGGTTACCTACATGGTACGCTCTTTTCCTACACCAAAATATTCTCTTTGACGTCTAAGCATCATGGATCTCGGATTCTTGACTGACCTTATTTCAAACAGGCTAGGTCCTGCACCAAGGCAGTGTTTGGTTCAGAGCCCTCAGGTGTTACAGAGATGGAAGAGTTCAAGCAATGCCAAGAAGCAAGAGGATCTTCCAAACAAACAGGGCAAGAAGGAAGGATCAAGAGGCTGTGTAGGGGGAATGCAGACTGCAGTTGAAAAAGAAAAATAGTGTTATTCTGGGGTAGGCTATTCTTCGAGCCTGCTACAGCAGTTGGTGTCGGCAGGGCTTGCTGCAATAAGCATGTCAGCCTCTCGGGATTCCCAAAGTGCTGTGTAAACTTCACAGCTATAGGAAATATGCACAGGGATTGCTGCATCCATCACTAAAAWGCATCCATGGCTAGCGTGAAATATAGTAACCGCTTAGTGCCACACAGGAACCGTCCTTATGGCAGAAAGTGAGAAGTGTCTTTTGACTTGAAAGTGGAGGAGGCAGAATGCCGTTACGCAAGTGGCATTTGTACAGGACATGAGGGCTGATGCCACAGTCCTGGCTCGTGCCCTCGTCCCCAAATAAAAATGCTCTGCCAGGAAAACGCTTTACCTCTTCTGTAACGGTCCATAACCTTTAGTTCATTACTGATTCAGAGAGTGAGTGCCAGCTTTTGAATCAGAGGGTTGAGACCAAGCTAAAGGTCAGGATTGTGTCTATGTACTTAAAAGCAAGCGTAACCTCTTCTTATTTCCAAAAGCGCCAATATGTGGAGATGTTCATATCTGTGAATTCTGCAGCTCTCACGTCCAGGTTGTGAAGCAAACAGACAGGTAGGAAAAGACAGTTTCCCAGTTGGGGAGAATCACATCAAGGGACTGATGGTGTTTAGGAGATAGTGGGCACAGGCATACAGCCATTGTTATTCTCCAGGGTGGAAAAAAATGTGTTTCAGCCAGCAAGAGCAGACAATACCTGGGAGCGATTTGAAAAGCCAGGCTAACTCCCATAGCTTGCTGGCCTCCAAGATAATGCTTTTACCTGTGTCCTGTATCCCACTGCAAAGATTTCCTGCTGCTGTTTTTTCCAGCTCATGCTTACTTTCCACAGTCTCTGCCTCCAGCAGCTTTTGAGCTAACTTTGCACTTCTCTAAACTCTTTTCTGCCTTTTGTAGTTTGACTTGTGTGATAGAGGATGGAATGCCTTGCACCTGTAGAGAAAGACAGTCTCTCCTTCAAGGCATGCATGGACTTAGATACCTCTGCTGCATGCTAAATTGAAGGATTTTGCCTCTGTTATTTGGGATTTCTCAATTGTTAAAACATTTCAATGCCTGTCATTAGCGAAGGGGCATTAGGTCGACAGGGCCAGTTTCTCAGTCCCTCGTATTTACTCAGCTGTATCAGTTACGCTGAGCTTAATTTTAATTTTAATCCACTGGGTCACCTGGGCTCCATCAGAGTGTTTTTGCTAAGGTTTTGTTTCATTAGAACTTTATTATAGAGCTAATTTTATTTTTTAAAGCCATCAAATTCAAGGCTGAGCTATGAATTTTCCTGTTAAACAGGAAGATGTCCCAGGTCTGTGCTGTGATTCAGCAGATTCTGCGTTCTCAGCCCAGGCTGTCACCAGATCAGTGCTGTCAAATTAAGTAGCATCCTTGACTTTCTTTTCCATAGCTGCTCTATCTGTAAAATGGAGACAGTGCTAATCTCTCATTTGTGTAACTGTGTAATGTTTGTCCGGCACTTCAAAGATGCCAAATACAGTAAAACTGCCAAGCATCCTTTCACTAACAGGATTGATGATTTACACCCAAAATGCTCATTTTTGTGCTAAAACAAGATCACCTGAAAGATACTGCGGTTGGAAGCAAACCAAGGAAGGGGGGAGGAGGAAACCATCTGTTACACAACAGCAAAGATGTTTCAGGGCATTTGCCTGGGAAGCTCTGGGTGACGAGTTTGGAATATGAAGGCTTATTTATATGGATGGAGCTAATTTTCTCTAAGTTATTCATTTTTCACTTAGGGAATTACCTAATCTTACAAGAGAGTCTGGGAGGAAAGATTCATTTATTCTTTGTCTCGTTCAGCCCCAGGCAAGCCTGAAGATGCTCTGCCTCTTCCAGTACTGCTTTTTAACTGATTCTATTAGTGGAGCTTAAAGATTTTCTTCTTCTGGGTAAAAAGGGTTAATCTTTCTGGTTCCTTCTCACCCTTCTCCTCCTCTTTTTCTGGAGAGTTCTTTTTTTGGAGTCTCTGGCTGTTTCTATCATCTTCTCCCCCTAATCTGCCACTATCTGAAGAATTCATTACATTTCAAATCAGAGGCCCTGCTGCATACATTAGCAGGTTTTAATAGACTTGCCACGACTCAAAAAGGAGGAAAAAAAGAGAGAAGATTTAAAACTCTTGTCTTGCCGAAAGCAGACAGATTGACTCAAAAATGACTCAGTCAATAAAAGATGAGTTTTGAAAAGGCTTCCCTCCGCTCAAAGGGAGCTCGTATTCCAGCGAATTAGGTTTTTCTAAGCCCACTGTCAGAAATTAATAATACATACAGCATGTAAAATGGATTTAGCCCTCTACAGCCTTATACAAACATATCTTTGACTTGCTAAATGTGACACGACTACCAGGATTTTCCAGCCTTTATCCCAGGCGTTTGTCGTCTCTCCAGAACGGTGACCTCAGTGGAATTTTTAAGCACGTCCAAAAAAATTGCTAAATGAAATTTTCATTAAGAATATGTTTCTACCCTCACCCTTTTTCTCCCAAACCCCCTCTGTCAGAGCATTTTATTATTTTATTATTATTTGCAGTCAAAATTATGCCAAAAGCTCTAGTTTAAACTCCCAAGCTATTGAGTCCCTTTACTAGACTCTTTCAGTGGCCTTCCTTCGAAGAAAGAGATTCTGAGCCTTCTGCATTGTAGCAGAAATCTGTCATTTGGGTGTTGTTTTTTTTTCTGCTGCCGGAAAAAGGTTTATAGGCCATTAAAATATCTCTTTCTTAGAAAAAAGAAAGGGCTTCTGTCTTATTAGATCTATCCACAAGTATTCTTTTGTGATTTGAGGTCTTCCCAGGTGGTTCTGCTCACCTTGCTTAAGGTAATTTGAACATGCAGGTGTGAAATCAGTCACAACTCTTTGTTCCTCCCCCAAAGTCCCTCAGCTGATAAGAATTAAAAGTGGTACTAATTTAAACCTCCTTGGTGATTTGGCTAGATCCTTTATTCAAACTGCCCTTGTTCTGCATTTGGGCAGAGCTCTAAGAATCTACAGAAGGTGTTGTCTTTAGCAGGTAGGTCTATATAGCCATATGGGTGGCTGTGGGCTGACTGCATTTGTCCATCTCTCATTGTTTTCACATTCTTCCAAATCCCACTATTTTATTTCTTTTTTTTTTTTTTTT